>PVJD01007426.1:0-84645 GCA_004026545.1 Mormoops blainvillei
GTGGGTGTGGTAAAAATGGCAATGAATAAGTACCTATCAATATTAACTTTAAATGTAAATGGATTAAATGCGCTAATCAAAAGACATAGGGTAGGTGAACAGATAACAAAACAAGACCCTCACATATGCTCTCTACAAGAGACCCACTTCAGAACAAAAGATCTACACAGGTTGAAAGTGAAGGGATGAGAAAAAATATTCCAAGGAAATGGGCATAAAAAGAAAGCTAGGGTAGCAATATTTATGTCAGACAAAATAGACTTCAAAACAAAAGCCATAAAAAGTGACAAAGAAAGTCACTACTTAATACTTAAGGTGGTAATCCCAGAGACAATATAACCCTTATACACATATATGTATCCAACATAGGAGCACCTAAATATATAAAGAAAATCTTGGAGGTCTTTAAGAAAGATATTGACAACAACACAGTCATCATAGGGGATTTTAACACCCCACTGTCAACAATGGACAGATCTTTGAAGCAAAGAATCAACAAGGATATTGTGGCACAAAATGACATTCTAGATCAAGTGGACTTAATTGATATATGTAGAACCTTTCACCCCAAAGAAGGAAAATGTACATTCTTTTCAAATGAACATGGAACATTTTCAAAGCTAGACCACATGGTAGGACACAAAATAAGCCTCAATGAATTCAAGAAGATTGAAATCACATCAAGCATGTGCTTAGATCACAATAGATTGAAGCTAGAAGCCAACCTCAGGGAAAAAACTCAAAAACATTCAAATACATGGAGACTCAATAACATGTTATTAAAAAATGAATGGTCAACAATAAGGTCAAGGAAGAAATAAAAAAATATCTGGAAACAAATGAAAATGAAAACACAACTTCCCCAAACCTAGGACACAGCTAAGGCAGTACTGAGAAAGAAGTTCATAGCAATACAGGCCTACCTAAAGAAGACAGAAAAATCTCAAATAAACAACCTAACCCTACATCTAGAAGAACCAGAGGAACAACAAAAGACAAAGCCCAGAGTAACTAGAAGGAAGGAAATAATCAAGATCAGAGCTGAATTAAATGATCTAGACACTAAAAGAACAATTCAAAAGATCAATAAACCCAGGGGTTGATTCCTTGAGAAGATAAAAAAAATTGACAAACCTTTAACAAGACTCATCAAGAAAAAAAGAGAGATGATCCAAATAAATAAAATCAGAAATGAAAGATGTGCAGTTAAAACCGATACCACAGAAATACAAAGGACTGTAAGAAATTACCATGAACAACTATATGCAAAGAATTTGGATGACGTAGTGAAATGAATGAATTTTTAGAAACATACAGTCTTCCAAAACTGAATCACAAAGAAGCAGAAAGCCTGAATAGACCAATAACAACTAGTGAAATTGAAGCAGTAATCAAAACACTCCCAGCACACAAAAGCCCTGGACCAGATGGCTTCACAGGTGAATTCTAACAAACATTTAAGGAAGAACTAACTCCTATCCTTCTCAAACTATTCCAAAGAATTCAAGAAGAGAGAAGACTACCAAACTCTTTTTACAAGGCCAGTATCATCCTAATTCCAAACCAGGTAAAGACACAAGGAAGAAAACTACAGGCTAATATCTCTTGTGAACATAAATGCTAAAAGCCATAACAAAATACTGGCAATCTGGATTCAGCAATACATTAAAAAGATCATACACCATGATGAAGTGGGATATCATTCTAGGAATGCAACGATGGTACAATATTTGCAAATCAATAAACGTAATGCACTGCATAAACAAAATGAAGGACCGAAATCACATGATCATATCAGTAGATGCTGAAAAGCCATTTGATAAAATCCACACATGTATGATAAAAACACTGAGCAAAGTGTTTAGTGTTTTATGGTCAATATAATAACCATAATATACCTCAACATAATGCCTCAACATAATAAAGGCCATATACCAGAAACCTACAGCCAACATCATACTCAATGGGCAAAAAGATCAGGAACAAGACAAGGGTGTATGCTTTCATCACTCTTATTCAACGTAGTATTAGAAGTTCTAGCCAAGTGAGCAGACAAGAAAAAGAAATAAAATGCATCAAAATTGGAAAGGAGGGAGTAAAACTCATTATTCACAGAAATGAGAATACACATAGAAAACCCTTTGGTCTCCACAAAAAAACTGCTCGACCTAATAAGTGAATTTGGCAAAATAGTGGAATACAAAGTCAATATTCAGAAATTGATAGCATTTTTTACACCAACAATGAAATATTGGAAAGAGAAATCAAGAAAAAATCCCACTTACTGTAGCAAGATGAAAAATAAAGTACCTAGGGATAAATTTAATCAAGAAGGTAAAAGACCTGTACTCGGAAAAATATAGAACACTGAAGATAGAAATTAAGGAAGATACAAATAAGTTGAAACATATACTGCGTTCATGGATTGGAAGAACTAATATCATTAAAATGTCCATACTACCTAAAGTAATCTATAACTTCAACACAATTTCTATTAAATACAAATGGCATATTTCACAGATCTAGAACAAATATTTCAAAAATTTATATGGAACCAAAAAATACCACAAATAGCTTCAGCAATCTTGAGAAAGAAGAACAAAGTAGGAGGGATCACAATACCTGATTTCAAACTATACTTCAAGGTCACTGTAATCAAAACAGTCTGGTACTGGCATAAGAACAGACATGTAGGTCAATGAAACAGAATAGAGGACCCAGAAATAAACCCATGTCTCTATGGCCAATTAATATTTGACAAAGGGGGCACGAATATACAATGGATTAAAAATAGTCTCTTCAAAAAATGGTGTTGGGAGAACTTGCATGATATATGCAAAAAAATGAAACTAGATCACCAACTTACACCATACACCAGAATAAACTCAAAATAGATAAAAGACTTAAATATGTCTTGACACCATAAAAGTCCTATAGGAAAACATAGGCAATAAAATTGCAGGTATCCCACATAGCAATATATTTGCCAATATATCTCCTGTGGCAAGGGAAATAAAGGAAAAAATAGACAGATGGAACGACATCAAGCTAAAAAGCTTTTCACGGTTAAAGAAATCATCATCAAAATGAAAAAGGGAACCGACAGTATGGGAAGACATATTTGCCAATATTAGATCAGATAAGGGTTTGATCTCCAAAATATATAAAGAGCTCATAAGACTCAACACCAGGAAAACAAACAACCCAATTAAAAAAATGGGCAAAAGGCCTGATGGGGACATACTGATGGCCCACAAACATACTGATGAGGACTTCTCCGATGAGGACATACAAAGGGCCCACAGACATATGAAAAGATGCTCAACATCACTAGCCATCAGAGAGATGCAAATTAAAACCACAATGAGATATGACCTTACACTTGTCAGAATGGCCATCATTAATAAATCAACAAACAAGTGCTGGCAAAGAAGTGGAGAAAAGTGAACCCTAGTACACTGTTGGTGGGAATACAGACTGGTGCAGCAACTGTGGAAAACAGTATTGAACTGTCTCAAAAAATTAAAAATGGAACTGTGTTTTGATCCAGTGATTCTGCTGCTGGGAATAAACCCTAATAATCCCAAATCAGCAATTCAAAAGAACCTATGCACCCCAATGTTCACAGCAGCACTATATATAATGGCCAAGTGCTGGAAACAGCCTAAGTGCCCATCAGCAAATGAGTGAATCAAAAAAATGTGGTATATTTATGCAATAGAATACTATACTGCAGAAAGAAAGAAAGGACTCACCTTTTGCAACAGCATGGATGGAACTGGAGATTTTTATGCTAAGTGAAATAAGCCAGGTGGTGAAAGACAAATACCATATGATCTCACCCATAAGAAGAATCTAATGAACAAAACAGAACCACAGGCATGAAAACATGGAACAGACAGGCAGTGACCAGGGGGGAGGGTAAAGGGGATAACAGCGGAAAGAAGGGGAAGGAACTGGTCTAAGAAAATGTATGAATGACTCATGGACATGGACAACAGTGTAGGAACTGACTAGGGGAGCGGGGGTGGTGGGATGGGTCGAGGAAAGCAGAGGGGGAAAAACTGGGGCAATGGTAATAGAATAACAAGAAATGTGATTAAAAATAAATAAATGAAAAGGCACACACACACAAAATCTAGTGGAAATGGCAGCTCCACTGGACCGGGGTAATGCAGGTGAAAGTGCAGTCTGCCAGAAGTCATGACTCAGCAAGTTTGAGGGTGCGTTTTTCTGGTTAGGAGGTCCCAGAAGTCAGCACGCATTTTTATTTTTCTTAAAATAGAGCAAGGAAGGGTTCACTTTGTACAGCATTTAAGCTAAAGGCCTTGTCCTGTCCGGCTGAAGATTGTAATTCTCTTCCCACTTTTTCTTTTTAATTCCTTTGACAAGAAAAAAAATCACGTTTAAGCCAACACAACTTCCCTGTTATACTAACACCATTCCCCGAGTTGAGTTACCCATCATGTGTGAGATAATTGAGGTAGTGAAAGCATGCATTGTCAAAGAATGCGTGGCAGCTAATAATTACTGATCACCAGCTACTGTTCTAAGTGGTTTCATAAGTATTAACTAATTTATTCCTTGTAGCCACTTATGGAACGTATTCTAGCATTATTACCATTTTCCAACCATTTTGGTAGAGTAAAATCTTTGTTAACTTGACTGTTCGTGGGCTTAACCGAGACCCCATTGGTTCTCAACTAATACCAAGAACTCTATTCAATTACTTTGATTAAACTTGAACAAATCTTCATGGCGGTTTATTTTCAATACTCCAGGATGTATTTACCACAGTCAAAATAGCCTTTCTGTAAGTCTGGGTAAATGTAAAGAAGTTATACTTCATGAAATGACAGTTTGATCGTATCTCTTGATTTGATAACTGAACACAATACTAGGAGTCCAAAATGAAATGTTTTTGGTATGGTTTATTTAGACCAATGTGCCATTTGTTCCACAATATCCAAGTGGTAGATGGTTAATAAAATATAGGTTTTTTGACCCCATTTTTAGATCTACTGAACTTGAATTTCTAGGTTAGGTCCTGAGAAAGTATGTTTTTCGCAAGTATTCCCTGATGTTGTCAGGCATACTGAAGTTTAGAAACATCTAATTTAAACTAAGGTAAATGCTGTGAAATCTCTACTTTATCTTCCACTGAACAGACATAATTATTGTCTAGTATTTACAAACACAAGACATTTAAAAGCTTGAATGTTATTTTAAAAATGAAGAAATATATTTTCATTTCTTCTATGCTAACACAAGCTTACAAGTGTAATTTGAAACAAATGATGTAGTACAAGAAAAAAACCTCCAAGATTTTGCAGATCTTTAAATCAGATTATCAATTAATTGAAACACCTGGGGGTTAGTTGTCCTAATAACATAATCTGAAAAATAGAATAAATTTTACTTGCTTTGAACGAATCATTTCAGGATAAGCTCTTTTCCCCTATGAACTTTCTTCCTTAGGAATGAATTTTATTCCAGAAAGGAATGAATTTTGGGACTTGCAGCTCTGTTTGAGCTCTCTCTTCTCATCAATATTTAAATGGAAAGAAAACATCCAGGATCATTCTTTTAAAAAGTTTAATGAATTTTTTAAAATGTATGAATATAGTTGGGAAAGCCTGCAAGTGATTAAAGTCTTGTTTTTAATATTACAGTACATTCATTTCCCTTCCAAAATTCTCTTCCACATTTCATGAGAAAATATATTTCTCTCAATAAATCTAAGATGAAGTTAATTATTTTAGTTATTTTCATCACAACATTTAATTATTGACACTCAGTTTTCTAGGGCTTATTTGTTTGTCTTTATTCCGTGTCACCCACAGAGCACCCCCTCCATCCGGTATGTTAAATTAATATTTCTATCATCACTGAAATGGGTTTTTGGTGCACTACATAAATGCATATGTGAGGGTCATCTCCTAAAAGTTCTCATTTCCTAGTTGAGGTGTTTATACATCAAAAGGCCAGGGACTGTCAAGTTTCAGATTGGTCTAGAATTAGAATAAGGTAAATCTAAGCTTCCTTTGTATTATCTGCATTAACTGAGACACTCATAATTAAAAATAGAGAAGCAAGAAAAGGGAAAATACAAATATATTTTAATTCTGCATGCAACTCAACATACATGTTTTGTTCTTTTTCCCTTGTAAAGTGAATTTCAACAAACAAACTTAGTTTCTTTATTTGTTGTTTTTAAAAATCAAATGTCAAGAATTTGAATTTCTCCTTTTTATTGTTGTTTTCCTGACTGACTGGCCCTTTTTCCATTATGCAATATCACTTTACATCTCTGGTGATATTTTCTGCTCTGAACTTCACTTTGTATTATATTAATGTAGTCACACTCTAATTTTTCTCTGCTGAATGTTTGCATGGTATATCTTTTTCCATCCTTTCACAGTTTTTTCTTTTGCTGGCTTCATAGCTCATTGCTTTCTCCCCAGCTTCATTAAAGTATAGTTGACAGTGCGAATTATATATTTTTAAGGTGTACAACTTGATGATTTAATATATGTTTATTAACATATAATCACACTCAAGGTAATTAACATATCCATCACCTCACATAGCTAACTTTTTCTTGTGTGGTGTGTTTGTTGAGAAACCTTAAGATCTAACCTCTTAGCAAATTTCAATTCCACATATAGTACTGCCAAGTACAGTCACATTATCCCTTAGGCCTCCAGAACTTAGTCATCTTTCTCAATTGAAACTTTGTGCCCCATTGGCTAACATCTTCCATTTCCCCTCCTCTAATACTTTGGATCTACCTATATCATTGTAGCTGAAGTGAGTTTCACGTAGATAGGATAAACTGTTCGTTAAAATTATCCATCTTCTGTCCTTTATCTTAGTTGGAGCGCCTGATTGTTAACGTAAATTAATTATCGATGTTTGGCTTTAGGTCTATCATTTTATTACTTGTTTTCTCTGTTTTTCATTCCACCGATTCCCCTTTACTGCCTTCTTTGGACTAAATTGAACTGCAGGGTTTTAGTTTATTTGTTTTTGTGTTTCTTTTTAGAAATGGATTACAGAATACATACTTAATTTTTCATCATCATTTACAACTGTTATACCACTTTAGTTGGGATAGGTAACTTCACCGTCTTGTAGATCCCTTTCCCCTAGATGCTTATAGTTATGTCATATATTGATATCACATCTACATCCGTTGAAGACATTACACAATTTTACATTCATCTAACATATTTTAAGGGGAAATATAGTCTGTTATATTTACCCAGATATGTACCAATTTTGTTACTTTTCCTTTCCAATATTCCAAGTTTCTTTCTGGTATCATTTGCTTTTTTTCTGAAGATCTTTCTTTAGTAATTCTTTTATTTTCATTTTTTTATGATTTTATTTCATCCAAATTATAGTTTTGCCCACTATATGGTTAATATTTGCACAACCATAGTTATATAAAAATCACTGAATAAATGTTATAATGTGACTTCTGGCCAAGATGGAGGTATAGTAGATACATTTTGCCTCCTTGCAAAACCAAAAGAAGGACAACAACAAATTTAAAAACAAAAAACAACCAGAACTGCCAGAAAATCAACAACCAAGGAGTTAAAGAAGAAACATTTATCCAGACTTGTAGGAGGGGTGGAGACAGACAGCTGGGGTAGAGAGGACATGAGGCAAGGTGGTGGCCAGAGGACCAGGCAGGCCAGATGGCTGCAGGCGGTCCCACATTTGCTTGCAGATAAACTGGGAGAAACAACAGGGGAATGAAACAGACCACTCAACCCAGGGTTCCAGCATGGGAAAAGAAAGCCCCAAAACCTCTGGCTATAAAAACATGTAGGGGTTGTGGCAGGGGGAGAAACTCTCAGCCTCACAGCAGAGTTCAATGGAGAAGCCCTCAGGGTCCTAGAATGTACACAAACCTACCCACCTGGAACCAGCACCAGAAGGGCCCAAGTTGCTTATGGGTAGCTGAGGAAGTGACTGAAAATTGGCCAAGAGCTGATCAAGCAGCACTGTTCCCTCCCAGACCCCTCCCCACATACAGCACCACAGCCCAGGGATGTGGGTTGCCCCACTCTGGTGAATACTGAAGGCTCCACCCCTTACAATGTAACAGGAGTGCCCAGACCAAGAAACTCAACCCAAATGAAAGAACAGATCAAAACTCCAGAAAAAATAAAACTGAGGAATGAAGAAATAGCCAGTCTATCAGATGCAGAGTTCAAAACTCTGGTAATCAGGATGTGCACAGAAGTGGTTGAGTATGGTTGCAAAAGAGAGGAAAAAGTGAAGGCTATGCAAAGTGAAATAAAGAAAAATATAGAGGGAACCAACAGTGAACAGAAGGAAATCGGGACTCAAACCAATGATTTGGAGCAGAAGGAAGAAATGAACATTCAACTGGAACAGAATGAAGAAACAAGAATTCAAAAAAGTAAGGAGAGGCTGAGGAACCCCTGGGACAACTTTAAATACTCCAACATCCGAATCATAGGGGTGCCAGAAGGAGAAGAGGAAGAGCAAGACATTGGAAACTTATTTGAACAAATAATGAAGGAGAGCTTCCCTGATATGGCAAATATATTGCAGGAAACCCAGGAAGCTCAGAGAGTCCCAAAGAAGTTAGGCCCAAGGAAGCACACACCAAGGCACATCATCATTACATTACCCAAGAATAAGGAGAGAATTTAAAAGCAGCAAGAGAAAAGGAGAGAGTTACTAACAAAGGAGTTCGCAAAAGACTACCAGTTGATTTCTCTAAAGAAACCTTACAGGCAAGAAGGGACTGGAAAGAAGTATTGAAAGTCATGAAAGGCAAGGGCCTACATCCAAGATTACTCTGTCTGGTAAAGCTATTATTTAGAATGAAAGGGTAGATAAAGTGTTTCCCAGATGAGGTAAGGTTGAAGGACTTCATCATCACCAAACCCTTATTATATGAAATATTAAAGAGACTTATCTAAGAAAAAGAGATCAAAACTATGAACAGTAAAATGATAAGAAACTCACAACTATCAACAACTGAATCTAAAAATATAAACAAAAACTAAAACTAAGTGAACAATTGGAACAGGAACAGAATCATAGAAATCAGTGGGGAGAGGGTAGGAGGGAGATTGGGGGGAAACGTACAGGGAATAAAAAGCATAATTGGTAGGCACAAAATAGACAGGGGAGGTCAAGAATAGGAAATGGAGAAGCCAAAGAACTTATACATATGACCCAGGGACATGAACTAAGGGGGAGCAGATGCTGGTGGAAGGTGGAGTGCAGGGTGGAGGGGAATAGAGGGGAAAAAATGGGACAACTGTAATAGCACAGTCAGTAAAATATACTTAAAAAAATAAATGTTGTAATGTTATAATAGTATGCTTCACTCCTTTTGGTGATAATTATCATTGTCCTTAAAAGACTTTTTAGTGAGTGTTCAGTTTAAGACATTATTTTTAGAATTAAAAAATGTAGTGACACAATCCAGAGTCTGAGAGTAAATCTAAAAATGTAGATATTATTTCAAAAATAATTTAACCTGATATTAAAATGTATACACCACTTGCTTTGCTAAACTGTAAATTCCTTGAGAGTAGAAGCTTCTCCGTATGTGGACCAGGCTTTTGACATGATAAAAGCACTGGGCTGTAGTGGGAAGACAAAATTATGTCAGGTTCACCGCGATTCAAGTCTTGGTTCCTCTAATTACCATTTCCTAGCAATATCAGGAATCTTTATAGATCAAGCCTACTCACTAAATGTTTTCTTAGTTTTTCTTAATCTGAGAATATCTTTACTTCCCCTTTATTCCTGAAGGATATTTTTGCTGGTTGTAGAAGTTGAAATCAACATTTTTTAAAAACTTAAACAACCTACCACTTCTCTGGCCTCCCTGGTTTCTGATGATAACTGTGGAGAAGTGTGGAGTCATTAAAATCATAGCTCGTTAATGGGTAATTTATTATTTATTTTTTGGTTAGTTTCAAGATTTTTTTCCTTTACTTTTCAGTAGTTTGATTATGATGTGTCTGGGTGTGGATTCTTTAGATTTTATCCTTTTTAGAATTTATTAAGATTCCTGAATCTGTAGTTTTTCTCTTTCATCAAACTTGGAAAGGTTTCAGCACTGTACTCTTTCTCCTCTCTTCTAGGACTCTGATGGCATGAATTCTAGACCTTTAATTACTGTTCCAAAGGTCCCTGACACTCTGTACTTTCTTTTTTCTCCGTATATTTTCTTCATTTTCTGGTTGGATAATTTCTATTGCTTTGTCTCCAAGTTCACATATTCTTTACTCCAATGTCTCTATTCTACTATTGAGACCATCTGGTGAATTTTTTAAACCTTAGTTACTGTATTTTTGTTCTAAAATTTCCATTTGATTCTTCATATTCTTTTTTTCTGTTTCAGGCCTTTCATTAATTTCAAACACTGTTTACCTTCACTTCCTGGTTCTTTGTAGGCTGGGTCATTTTGGAGTGTACCCTGGACCTCCTGTATATTATGTTATAAGCCTTTAGGTTTTGTTTAAGTCTATGGGGAATTTTGATATTTTTGTTTTAGTAGGCAATCAACCAGGTTCAATTTAGACCATGCATTCCAGTCAGACTTCTGTGGGTTGCTGTTTCAGTAAGTTCCATTTTCAAAGCTTTTGCAGTCATGTTTGGATCTGTCCCATGTACATACACCCAACTGCCCATGTAGGATCTAGGTAGCTGTCTATCCCACATTTAGTTATCAAGGTGTATGGTGTACTGCGTGGGGTCAGATCCATGCATGTGCAAATTGAGATGAGGCCAGGAGTTCACAAGCAACTTCTGGGGTCACTTTCTTGAGTTCCTCTGTCTTGGTGATCTTCCTAGTATTAGGTTGGCCAAAAAGTCCCTATGGTTTTTTCCATAAAATAAAACACATTTTTTGTTTTCACTAATAACTTTATTGATTTGGATATTTTGCATATTTCAGCTATCTTCTGGGTGGCATAATGTTGATTGCTCTTAATTAACACTTCAATTTGACCACCATCAACTTCAACTGGTCTACTTGACCGTGGACCATCGTTCAGTGAGAAATCTCCACTACAAAACTTTGCAAACCACTTTTGACATGTTTGATCAGTCAAAGCACCTTCTCCATGTACTGCACAAATCTTTTTTTGTGTTTCAGTTGTGCTTTTACCTTTCTTGAAATAATAAAGCATAATATGCTGAAAATGTTGCCTATTTTCTTCCATCTTCAAAGTTAAAATGGCTACACAATAATTTACCAATTTTGATAAATGTTTTTAATGTATGCTAATATGACAACTGTCACAATACAATAAAAAAAAATGGTTTCAAATGAAGTCAAAGACAACTAAGTGCTACTAGAGCCATCTTAAGGAAACAAACAAACTTTTTGGCCAACCTGATACTTTCCGACTCCCTGGGGCAACCTATTTAGGTGCTCTAGTCAGAAAGATGAGCTTTATTTACTCTGCCCTTTGCATATTTCCACAAATGGGCTCATATGCAGGGTTGTACAGCGGGAGGACAAAGACAGAAAAAAAGCAATGTGGGTTCACCCCATCTTCCTGGTATTACCTCATTCTAATCAGAAAGGAAATTGCCTCGAACTCATTGTCTTAGGTTCCTGTAAGGTCTGGTTGCTGTCGCTGTTACTGTCACTGTTACAGCAACCCAATAGATCGCTTGGGAGCTACAAAAGAGAACAAAAATTTCAGGGTACATCCCCACTGTCTTTGAGCATGAAGAGACTTTGTTTATTTGGCCAGAGCTGGGGGGCTTCTCTCTGTCCGTGTCCTGAGGCCTATTTACGTGTTTTGGCTATGTTGAGTCCAGAGTGGAGCAAACGGAAGAAAATAACCAGCAAACTCATGGCTAGTTTAGGCAGTACTTCAAATTTTTGTCTTGTTCGCTGATCTGTTTGCTATTATTAATTTTCCATATCCCTGAAATAGCTGCTCTGTGCATCCCATCCAAACTCTATAGTTGCATTTAGTGGGGGCAAAGAGTGGAGTGTGCTTTCTGTCTTACCCCAAATTAAAGCCCATCTTTCCAACAAAAAGTAATGAGACAAAAACTACTGCAAATGCTATACAAAATATACAGCAAAATGAGCTGGCTCTCTGACGCCAACACTCCATGTAAAAAGAAACTCACTTTAGAGTTGATAGACCTCAGCTGATCCTTGTTCTGATCAATGATGTTTTATTTAGCATGCAGCTGGCACTTATCTGCCATCACTGAAAATCTGGCAGAGTGTCTACAACATCATCAGAGGCAAGTCATTGCCCTTTATATTGTTTTAAGTCTTCTAAGCATTTGATATATTGAGAGAACTGCTAGCACATTTTTTTAAAAAAGCCTAATCAGGGCAATTCTCAACTTTTACATGCAAAGGCATGCTCAAGGCTATAGAGAGCTGTGGTCCTGCTGCTAAAATGGTGAGCAGTTAGACCACCGTTTTGTGCATTGATTACTACAAGTCATCAACAGGGATGAGCCGGCCATAAGCACAATGTACACTTCGAAAGTTGTGAATAAAATAAATTTTGAATAGTGAATTAGCTGGAACTCTATAAGAAATCCTTTTATAAAGCACATCATTGCCCCGTGATTTTTGGTATTACATGTGTGACTGTGTCATAAATCAGGCTTACATATTTTTATTTAGACTTGTTTACTCCATTTTTCAGCAGCTTCTCTAATGCACAGCTCAGCCTTGGGCAACACAGCAGATTTGTAATACTTAATCCACGTGACTTTGGGGGCTATATTATGCTTTTAACAACTGCTGGGCAGCCAGACACGGTACTTAATTAGCTGCCTTTGCATTTATCAGACTGCAATCACATTTGATTAAGTAGACTGTGTACAGGGTGCTGCAGAAGTCAGGCCTGCTTGAGTGTGGTTAGTAGGGTAATAACATGGGTGTAACAATTTATAGTTTTAATTTGAACATTTCATCTAAAATGTTATGTGGTGTGCTTGAGTGTGATATTGTTATGATACAGAATTACATGCTTATGATTTTGTAGTAAAAGATTTTGTAATAAAAGGGGGTGTTATTGGTGCTGGACGCTGTATTTCACTGAATGCCAAGAGTGCTCTCCTGAAGAGAGATGCCCATGTTTTGGTAGGAGGACCAGGAAGGGGACCTCACGCCCAAGGTGGTGTCCTGCTGGTCAGTTCAGGGCTTCTCAAATGACCTTGGAGAAGTCACTGTGCTCCCCATCTGTTTAATCTGTTTTCCAGCTTCAGATGTTTTCATCACACAATGTTTTCATTAACGACAGGGAAAGTTTAGAAAGCCATTCCAAGTGCTTTTATTTACAAATGTGTCCTTCAACCTGATTCTGAGATATAGGTAACCTGTTACTGCTATTCCCTTGTTATAAATTAATAAACTGAGGCTCAGGAATATTAGGGGAATAAAGTTCACATAGCACAAAAGAGGAGCTCACCATTTTTATCAATTCTCCTACAACCTACAATCACTGAAACTACTTTGAACTAAGAACAGACTCACAAAGTTGTTTCGCGTTCAAGTCCAGGAAAGGGTCACAGTCTGTTTACTTACATATGGGGGATTACTCAAGATTGCAACTTCATAGTCAAGCTTTCACCGTTTATTTGATAAATTTAAACTTAAATATTTCCTTCCGTGTAAGACTTTGGAGACGGATTTAGTTTAATTTCTGGTATTTGTAAAGGAAAAAATGGTGCATCAACCTAGTACAGTTGGTTACTTGAAACCACGAGTAACATTTTTTTTTCTTTTTCTTTTTTGCAAAATGCAGCACAGCATAGAGAGATTTAGGAGTTCTGCAGTGTGAATTCATACAGAGTATGTTTGAAGTAATTTGTCATGTATTTCTCTATTTTCGTCAGAGTTGTGCAAAGGCATAAAAAAGGCATTCACCTTGTGACCTGTAAGATTTTTCTTCTTCTTCTTCTTGTAAGCAAGAATATGAACACTAGAAATTTTGTCTGAGTTACTGCGAGTTAAGTAGGCATCACCCACAGCAGTTTCAGATGGAATCCTATTACACGGCGTGAGGTTATCGTCACCCTCTGAAACTGTCGTTTGTCGTGGGTGTGTTCATCCTACCATTTTACGTTTGGGAGGCAGCTGCATGTTGTGTTCTGGCCAGCAGCTGCTCACCGGAATTCTCCCAGTATAATGGGATAAACATCACTGAGTGTGTGCATAATTCTTCTCCCTTCCGCATTATCAACAAAACATTTTTATCTCCGTGAGCTGAGCAACTGAATAGAGTTGTACGGCAGAGCCTGCTGCCTCAACAGCCAGAGGCAAGCACATCCTACTGCCTCACTGATGGGCCACATTCCAATATGTGCTTGGCCAATGAAATACGACAGAAGGTTAAAACACTATAATCGAACTGGCATTTGAGATCGAGTCTTATTATCTGATTGGAAAGTTGTCATCGTATAGAGTGACTCGCGAGTGACAGCCGAATCATTCCATAGGAATCACTCCTTTTACTTTGTAATGATACCTGATTTGAATTCCATGAAAATCAATAATATATGCAAATTATAATTTGATTTTTCGAAGCACATGTTCACCCACCTGCCACATATTTACTTAGAGACACAAAATGTCAGGTTTCTCATAAATAGAGGATTGGCCTGTGTTTAAACAATGCATTCTGGATCATTCAGTTGGTCAGGTCCTGTACCTCCAGATAAGTTGTCCAATTGACTTCCTGTCTCCTCAGAGTCTAGAGAGTGTAAGGGTAGACAGGTAATTTAGGAACTCGAATCAAGTAATAAATAATCACATGGCAGAGAAAGGGCAATGTTATGGCAGCCTATAGAAAAGGCTTGCCCCCAAAATATGGCGTTTTGCACTTCATGAGGTCTTACAGCAATGAACAGTTTCCATTCTTTCATCCTGAAACGTTCGGATTTTCAGGAGCCCATGAAGAGTAGCAGAAAGAGGTCCAGCACATGAAGTTTTAAATGCCAGATCATTACATAGTAGCTGTGTGAATTTCAAAAAAAATTACTACCTAGGTCATGAGAGCTATTCTGAAGATTAATAAACAAATATAATTTTAAGTATCTGGGACAGAAAAAATGAAATAAATGGTAGTTGCCATAACTCTGATAATCTCTGGGATCACCAAACATACTTTCTCTTATTATTCCCCACTGATTTCTGTCTGGTCAAGGTAGCCCCTAAAACCTGAAATACATGACCAGATATGAGTTTGGGCACAGTCAGAACACATGAAGATGGACCCTCATGTGAACTGATTTGTTATGGCAACATATGCAATTCAGAATGAATGAAAAGACCAGGACTTCTTTTATATAATAAAAACATATATAATAAATACATAAAACATATATAATAAAAACATATAATAAAAACATATAATAAAAACATATGCAATTCAGAATGAATGAAAAGACCAGGACTTCTTTTATATAATAAAAACCACAAGAAACGCATAGAAGACAATAAAAGCCTTTACTATTCCTACCACCATGGGAGATGGCTTCAGGCTAACTAATGAAGGACAGATCAATTTTCATAGGGCTGAAGGAGTTTTGAAAGGATGGGGGGCACTTTGGGAAATAGATGTAGAACAGTTTTCAGGAAGCTGTTCAAGTGTAGAGAGGAGGGAAATCACAGTGTATTCCTGAAGTTCCCTTGGGCTCTATCATTCGTTTGCTGTTCTCTTTCCTATATCCCTCTTTCCAACATCTCATCCACTCCCACACACTTTCTTTAACCAGCACCTTTAGCCCTTTTCCTCCCCAGTCTCCGTGTGATGCTCCAGACTCTCCACTGAGTTCCGACTGGTACAACCCAGCGATTGAAGGCCCACGGAATTTGGCCTATAGCCTATAGCCTACAGGCTATAAAGCCTATTCCCACCTCCCCTGCCATTCAATATATTAAAAGCAAAATCCATTACCTCCTTCCCTGAACTTTCTTGCATACTGTCCTTTAGTTCCCAGAACACAGTCTACCCACTCATCTAAAGAAGAAAGGCAGAATCATTTTGGACTGCTTCCTCTTTTTAACCCTAACCCCTTGCCTCCTCCACTGCATCCCATCAGGCCTCCAGTCCTAAACTTTTCTGCCATTTCAGCCTCGGGTACAGGACATGGTCGAATAGCACCAGCCCTCTCTACCCAAGTGTGCTTGGAGGATGGGTGGTGTCAGCATGGCCCTGGGAGTTTGTCAAAAATGCAGAATCTGAGGTTCCACCCCAGAGTGCCTAATCAAAATCTGTATGTTAAGAAGGTGTCGTGATATTTATAGCACAATATATATGTCTGATCTCTGTCCCTGTGTCTGACACAGAACTCCTAAAACCCCTGAGTTTCCTAAGTGATAAGAGCAATAGGGGTGTCTTGATATTCATAACAAATATCTTTCAACCACATCTAAGTGTACGTTAATGAGATGACTTCGGGAAGTACCTAAGAATGAAGGCTGGTTGCCAGGGAAACCAACTATATGCTTTAGAGGGCTGGAACTTTCAGTCCTACCACCTCCCAACTCTGACCTCTAGGGAGAGAAGAGGGGCTAGAGGTTGAATTTAATCATTAATGGCCGATGATTTAATCAATCATGCCTACATAGTGGAGCCTTCATAAAAACCCAAAGGATGGAGCTAAGAGAGCTTCTGGGTTGGTGAACACGTGGAGATTTGGGCAGAACCGGGCACCTGGAGAGGGCAGGGATGCTCTGCCTTCTTTCTCCATACCTCACCCTGTGCATCTCCTCCATCTGGTTGTTCCTGGGCTATAATTTTTTATAATAAACTGATATCTAGTAAGTAAAATGTTGCTCTGGGTTCTCTGAGTTGCTCTAGCAAATTAACCAAACCCAAGGAAGGGGGCCTGGGCATATCGAATCTATAGCCAGTCAGTCAGAAGCACAAGTGACAACTTGGATTTGCAATTGGGGGCTGCGGTAGAGAAAGGGCGGGGCAGTCTGGTAGGACTGAACTCTTAACCTGTGGGATCTGACGCTATCTCCATGCGGAGAGTGTCCGAACTGAGTTAATTGCTCGGTAGTGTTGGAAAACCCAAATAATGGAATTGGTTTTGGAACAGGTGAATCCGTGACAGCCATCATGAAACATTTTCATTGCTTAAAAAAAAAAAAATTAAAGATTTTCAAACATATTAGAATTACAGATAAGAACACTAAAACACCCACATACTCACCACCCAGACTAATCGCATGATAATATTTTATATTTGCTTCAGATGTTTGATTTTTTTAAATAGCAAAATATTAGACTTGGAGATCTTTTTCCTGCTCTTCTCCCTGGGATGACTGACCTCTTCCAATCAGCCTAGGACTGTCCCTGGGGCCACTGAATCCCTGTATCCCACGAAACCCTTCAGTCCTGGGAAATCCTGAAATTCACATGCACTCTTCTATCACACATGTGCATGTTTCCATAAGCAACAAACGGAATTATTGCATCTGTTTAACTTTATAGTAATATGATCATCTTTGGCACATTCTGGTTCTGCTAATTCTTTGTCACACAGCATTGCTAGTTTTGAGATTTACCATAAAGATACATTACTATGCATTGGTTTATTTTAAGCGGTCTGTCAAACTCAACAAAAAAATAAAGGTTCTGTGAGTTTTGATTAGAATTACATTGAATTTATATATAGTTCAGGAGGAATAGACATATCCCAATATTGACACCCTTACAATATTCCAATCTACAATTTGTTATATCTCTTAATTTCTTTAGTTCTGTCTTTCATCCCTTGGATTTTTTACATAGTTACAATATTCCATAAATGCTGTGCTTATATTATTATTAGATTTCTTACTGAGTATCTTATAATTTTTGATGTTGTAAATGAGATTTGTGTACACACATACTTTAATGCACTAATTTTTGTATGCTGATCTAATATCCTGAAGTCTTGGTGAATTCTCTTATTTTTTTAGTAGTCTCAGGAATATGGGCATTTATATCCTTTATAAATAATGACAATTTAGTTCCTTTCTTTTCAGTCCTTATTACCTCTTTGTAATGAGGCGTGTTGGTTATCCTGACCAGGAGAGTAGGATGCTGAACAGAAGTGCCCTTAGACAATGACTTGTCTTACAGTTGCCTTTAAAGGGAAGGGTTGTGACACTGGACCCTGAAGTGTGGTGTCTGAGTTATGGTATGGTGTGTTTTTTGTTTGTTTTTGAGGTATTTATGAGGTTAGGGAATTTTCATCTCTATTCCTCATTTGCTAAGTATTTTTCTTTTAACTTTGAATAATGAATTTTGTCAATTGCTTTTTCTCTTGAGGTTGTCCATAGAATCATTCTTCTTCAGGAAGCCTTCTCAGAACCCTGATGCTGGAGTAAAAGCTCCTCTTCCCTGGTTTCACTGCATTTTGTGCTTTCCCCAGGAGATTTAACTCTTTATTTATAGTACTCTACTTCCTGTAGCATGTACGCAATGCATGGGCAGGAGCATGTTTGGTTCCTGGCTGTATCTATGTAATGGGTATAGAACATAGAATATCTCTGTACATATTTGTAAAATATATAAGACCGTTCTAAAAACTTCATCTATTCTATCCTAAAAAACAATTATGATTCTGACATTAGTCTTAATTTACAAAGACAATTCTGACAGAATAGAATATAGACTTGACTGAGAAAAGTTTTAGATATTTATGTTTGCTTTTAACAAAATAACCCATCAACTGTAAATGTGTGTCTTCTGAGAAACACTGATTTTCTTCTTATATTAAAAATAATTTGTTAAATTTTAAATGAAGTTCATATTTATTTTAATATTATATTATTTATCCTTGTGTTATCACTAAAGCAAAAATGAAGACTCCCACAAACTTTCATTTACTTAGTATGCATTGCTCCAGAAGTGTTTTTCCATATTTAGTACTAAGGAAATTTAAATTGAATTACTTTAAATGTCTTTACCAAGGCCAAAGGCCTTTCAGAATGCATGGTGTTTTGTCAGTATTTGACTAGCCTCATGTGTTTTATTCAGAATGCTCAGCCACTTAATGAGCACAGGACCACAAGTGCCACTGGAAAATATGAAACCTTTATCTTTTAACTCGGTTTTGCTTTCATGCATAACATGACTATAAAATCACAGTTGTGATATTTAGTAGCTGTCTTTGCAAAACTGCAGGCAATACATCTTTCACATTTCATTGAGAAGAAAAGAAACTTAATCCCACCAGGATCCCCGTTATTAGTTCTTCCTCTTGATTTTTCCCCGGGGGGATTTCATGTTGACCAGATGGCTCTCTGATGAATCTCTAGACAGACCTGCATTTTACAAGGGCAACTTGGAAGAGCAAAAATCTATTTTTGAGTAAGGGAGTTAACCGTAACTCTTGTCACCTTGCTCACTATGTCCAGCCCAGTCATTGCTGGTTTTTATTCAATATTGTGCAATTATTTTCTTACTCACATAGCAGCTTACCTTCACTTTCAGCAAAGTCTATCAGTAATTAGCCACTCAACTTCACTCTCTATTCCTTTGAATTCTACCAATTCTACAGACTATTGTACACGCCACATCTTTAAGTTAGATCTTCTCTCTAGTGAATGTCAATTCAATTTCATCAGCAGCAAAAATTGAAATAACCTTTTCAATATTCATCACAGATGTTTATCTTCCATGGGGAAGAGTGGCTGAATGAAATGTATGAGAATCAATTTGATGGGAAATTGTTTATTTCTTGAATTGGCCCCAGTATCATCTTCGAGCATAGCGAGGCTTTTAACCTTCAGATAGTTACTTTTGTGATAAAAAAAAAGTAAAAAATTGAAAAATAATTTCAAAGTCACATATTCTATCATAAATGGTTCTAAATAGTGTAATATCTCAAAGTATTTATTTCAAATCTTTTCTCTACAGAATAAATAAAAATAACTGTCATTTGGGGCCTTCTCACCTTTGCACCTTGTCTCATGCTGTCCAACAATGTGTTCTTTCTACAGAAAACAGCTGTTTTATTTCTAGAAAAATAATGATTTTGTTTCCATTGTGCTAGGCATGGCCAGTAAAGGTATTAAATTTACCAATAAAAACATACAGAAGTGAGGACTTATGTTTTGCCTTAGCTACCTATTCTAAAGTGATGTTCAAAATTCACCCTACCCTCTCTAGCAAAATTGAACAACATGGGTTTTCACAAACTAGTCATTTCCTTTCTTATTATGTTGCCTTTGAAATTAAGAATCTCTCTGGAATGTACTCAACTTTCTTCCCTGTCCATTCATGTAAATACTGTCCCTTCAAACTCTGTTTAAATTTCATGTTTATGAGTCTTTCTCTCAACACCTCTTTTTAAACACACATGCACAGACCGCACTGTTTTCACACCTCCTGGTCCACCGATAACTGCATAGATTAGTTCATCGAATTAGAATTATTTGTCTGCACTCTCCTCTCTTAATAGATTATAAGATCCCAAGGTCACTGTACATCATTTATTCATCTTTGGATCCCAGGACCAAACTCAGTCCAAACTCAGTCCGGACATGGGTATGGGCATTCACTAAGTATTTATAAATAACTGATCACATGGCGTATGCTGACTTCTATAAAATTCTTCTTAAATTCTGGAAAATGATACCATTATTTTTCTATATCAAAAACATAATCTGTGACCACAACAATTAAAAGTAGAATGTGCTCTTTTAAAAAGATTTATGTTAAGTAAACTTACTGTGGTGATCATTTTGCAATATATACAAATATTGAATCATTATTTTGTATACCTGATATAATGTTATATGTCAATTATATGTCAAAGGAAAAAAAGGTAGATATGCTGCTTTAAAAGTTTAATTTTTAAAGTTTTCCTGAGACACAGTAAATTTTAAAATTCCTATCCAGAAAAGGAAAAAAAAGAGGGAGGGTGACCTCAATTTACTTATCAAAATTAAGTCACATTCAGGTAAAATATCAGTGAAGGGGGGACCTGAGTAAAATACAACTTTCAACTAAAAGGTACATTGAAAGTTAGATCTTGTGATTTCTTAAAAAATGAATCTTCATGGTTACTTCGCCAAACAGAGAGGAGAGCTGAAGGAAATAGAATGAAAGGTGAAACATGTCTATTCTGATTATTTCAGAGGATGACTAGGGAGAGGACTCAAAGAACAGGATCAAGAGTTCCTCACTTTACCATTTACAAAAAGTCTAGAATGACCCAAATTGTATTTTTTGCTCTTTTTAGCTCATTTTAAACTGATCCAATATATTTTCTATTTTTAAACAGACAAAAATAGAACCCAAAGTGTAACTTATAACGTTGTTCATTTCAGAGACAAAAGATCCCATTGTGTTTATTGCTTTCTTCCTTTTCTGATAAACACAAAGATTTAATTTTCTGTTAAGGTGATTAAAATGGTTTTACTAAGAATGTGCCTGGATGCTTGGAAGGGAGGAAGCATAGCTTATGAGTTCCAAAATAGTGATATTTGAAAACATGCGCATGAAAGAACCTTTGTAAGCATTCTTGGAATGATTTTTTTTCTCTCAAACTCCCTACCCACACCCAACTTAAAAAAAAAAAAGCTTTGGGTGGAGTTAAGAACTCTTTTCAAATCTTAAACAATAACGGGAAATCCTGAAAATGCATTCTCCTACATCCGGTGGGGAAAACAGTTTAAAGCACCCCCCTCCTTTTTTCCCCCTAAGAATTGTTTAGCAAGGGATTTACTTTACGGTCTCTCTTTTGAACAGAAAATTCAGTTTTAATTGCCCGAAATATAATGCCATCTGTGTTTATTTTATCCAAAAACAAAATCTTTTTTTCCCCTATATTACAAGCACATGGCCCTAATAACCCAGACAAATATATCAACTCAACTATTTAAGTAGTGAAATTAGTGAAAGCCTTAGAATAGATACCATGAAAATGTGAATCTGATTGCAAATACAACCTATAAAGCACACCTGTAAACTTAACTTTTAAGTATTCTGATTAATGAGTAATTATGTGTCACATATATGTTCACCAGGGTGGCGGGAGCTATCAGGTGAGAAATGTGGTCACATGCACACTGTGGTGTGGTAAGTGGACAAGAAAATGGGCTGGAAGCCAGAGGACTGAAGAATCAAGAATTACTGAGGTGCCGGTTCCTCAAATCTATACTGTTTTGTAATAATAACAATGTCTTAAGTAGACCTTATTCATGTTATTGATCTTTTTAACATTGTAAATTATGTTGTCTGCTCTGTTGGAAGATTTATAATAGAATTTGTCACTAAGTTATGGTCAGTTTATTTTGCCATCCATGTATATGTCTAACTCATCCAGTAGATATCAGGGAAAAGAGACATTATGATAAAATACAGTTGACATCTGAAATTTCAATTTTCTATGTAATGCATATAAAGCAACTTCAAGAACAAGTTTAGAGCCCAAGATAGGCTAGGCATCAACAGCGTAGTGGGTCACCTATGGGGCCCACTCCCACACCTGCCTGGAACAGCAGTATCTGGCATGTGCAGACCACTCAAAAATAAAATTAGAGCTTAGTCATAATGTATTTTAAATTAATGTTTTATTTTAAATTTTAAAAATGTATTTTATTTCATTTTAAATTTACTGTTTATTTTTCCATTACAATTTCTTCTTCTTCTTCCCCACAATCACCACACTGTTGTCCATGTCTATGAATCCGTTTTCCTTTTTCCTCCATCCCACAACCTCCTAACCTCCCTCCCATAGCTGTCATCCTGCTCACTATCTCTGGGTCAGTCTCTATTTTGCTTGTTAGTTCGGTTTGTGCATTAGACTCCACATATGAATGAAGTCATATGGTGTCTGTCTTTCTCTGACTGGCTTATTTCACTTAGTATAATGTTTTCCAGGTCCATCTATGCCAGTATGAAGTGATATACAAATGTAAGACATCATTATATACTCATGTGTAGGGTATTCTGAGCTGATTAATTCCTGTCAATATCATCCTGAGCATCCTCTAAGTAAGGAGACTCCATCTCTTTTTTACCAAGGCTTCCATGAGAGAAAATTTAATTTTATTTAGAGTTTATGTGCATTTCAAAGATTGCTTAAGTTCCATTCATCGCTCTTTATTACAGTCCGACCTTTCTTACATAATCATGACAGTCTTCAAGAGTATCCTGAAGTGTGATTCTTTTCGGTCTTATTCAAAGAGATGTAATCTCTAATATCAGCCCCAACTCTGAATCTAGAAAATTTATGTTGTACCACCAGGTTTTCTATTCTCAGGAAATGGAGGATGAGTTATAAGCCGTCTCAATGAACATCTTTTAGTACCTAATCTTTCCTGGTCCACACAAGCCTTCATAGGGCATGAATTAAGCTGCAATAGGGCAGCTCCAAGGTCATCCTGATGTTCACTTGAAAAATAAAAAGTAAGGAGGACAGAAGCCAGACTCTTGTCACTCTCTGAGAGCCATGGGCAATTCTTATTCAGAAAATTCTTATGTTCCTAATTCCCTACCTTTAATTTCTCACCTTGAAGGCCTACATAGTGGAACTGAGAGTTGTATACTTTTCAGACATGCACAACCCTGAAGGCGGTTCCTGCTTCTTCATTTTCCTCTGACCAGAGAGCATCTCTAAAATAAATTCTTAGTTTGTTATGGAGAAATGCTTAACACTGTCAAAGTGTGTATGTCTCATTGCTTTTTGTAGTTGTTTATTACTTTACATTGTTGATGCCTACCTTATCTTGGGCTCTAAACTTGTTTCTTGAAGTTGCTTTATATGCATTACATAGAAAATTGACATTTCAGATGTCAACTGTATTTTATCATAATGTCTCTTTTCCCTGATATCTACTGGATGAGTTAGACATATACATGGATGGCAAAATAAATTGGCCATAATTAAGTGACAAATTTTAACTTATAAATCTTCCAACAGAGCAGACAACATAATTTACAATGTTAAAACGATCAATAACATGAATAAGGTCTACTTAAGACATTGTTATTATTACAAAACAAATTAAGCAATAGAAGTATATTTCTTTTAACTCCCTTCTAATCAAGGCAATATAATTTTGTATATTAATTTGCACATTTTGTCAAATAATATAACATACTGGATAATGACAATGATTTGGTAATTCCAGTAGAGATTTTATGTCAACAGCTATTCTTAAAATTTCTTGCCCTTACCTATGACCTCACATTTTCTGAAAAATGTAACTGGGCATGGGAAAGAGCACTGACATTGCCAAATTGGACCAGTACTCACGAGAGGATATTCCCAATATAGGCGTAGTAGGAGCAACAGTAGGGTGTGGTCCCATCACAGCAGTAAGATCTGCAGTCTTTGCCACACTGAGCAAGACAATCGTCTGCAAAATAAAAACATTATATGTCCAGTTATTGTTCTGAAATCACAGCTTCATGAAAAATTATTCTATTTCATACAATAACCACTCAGGCAGGGGGGTCCAACTCTTTGGCATTTCTGGGCCACTGGAAGAAGAAGAGTTGTCTTTGGCTACACATTAAATACATTGAGACATATAATCACACAAAAAAATCTCATAATGTTTTAAGTAAATTTACAATTTTGTGTTGGGCTGCCTTCATAGCCATCCTAAGCTGCGAGCAGCCTGAGGGCCGTAGGTTGGACATGCCTTAGATTTTCGTTTCAGATACTCAGAATTCTAAAACACCTGCAAACATCCGAACTAGCCTTCCTTTCCTATTAAGCATAAAGCTAGAAAAGGCAAAGACCATTCTCCTTTGAATCTCCTGTATCAAGCATCATAATTGGTGGTCAGAATTGAATGAGACAATGAAAGGAGAAATGAATGATCCAACTAATTAGTCATTCAACTGGTCGATTGAGTTCTTTTAATGATTTTTAAAAGATTAAATCTTTTGACTGTGGGTATTATTCTCAATTTCATTTGATGGAAATTGTCGTTAACATGAATAATGCTAACAGAAGAGAATTTTAAAATAATGTATATTTTTCATGGTAATGCATTATATGACTTTCTTTCTGTATTATTTTTTACCTTCATGATCACAGTGTGCCTGCATACAGTAACTCCTATGAGTCTGCGTGTCTTGTCAATGTGTTTGATTTGGAAAATGAAAAGTTTCCGCAGGTAATTAACTTGCGAATAATCAAGAGTTTAATGTCACATTCAGGAATCAATAAGCTATTAAACAGCACTGTGTGAAAGGGGGAAAGGTATTTTGTGATTAAAAGGGACATGTTAGAACTAATGAAACCAAATTACTCTTTTTTCATTTTTTTGTAAGGAAAATTATACTAAAAATGTTGAGTGAAAATTACCCAGGCTTTTAAAATTTCTTTATTCCACCTAAATAATGTTTAACACATTAAGGTTACCATTTAGTTATAGTCAGTGTTATACATTATAATGGATATGTACGTTTTAGGTACATGATAAGGGAAATGTTAAATACAGTCTGATAATTTAAGATACATATTCGAAAACCACAAAATAAGTCATTTCCGACTCAACCTTTGAAGGTGATATCAACTATTTCCTAAATCATGTAAGACTCTTGCTTTCTGGCTCAAGTCATAACATAAAAGCACAAGATATTATATTTACATCTGCACGTCCATGCAATCGATTTACCTAGAAAGGAAAATTTTGATTGTTTTTAAATCACCTCCCTGCCAAGAAGATTTTTTTTACAAAAGGATGTGATCCAAAAATAGCAAAGTTCATTCACCTTTATCAATAATGTAGGCCCTTTGTTGAGCAAGTGAAAGAAATTTTGCATTTTCTTTCCCTTGATTTTATTTCCACCTCATAAATTAACAAACTTTAATGACTTCTTCTGGAATGGTAAGAAGAAGTGAGAGAGGAAAATAATTACGCTTTGTAAGATGCAGTAACTCTGCTTAAATTTACTTGAAAATTTGGAGGACAGAAACACAGTCTAATGATTTATCGACAGTGTATGCTTTTTGCAGAGTGCATCGAACTTTTAAAGGCTGTTTATTTTATCATTTTCCCAATGAATGTTTATTGCTCTCATTTTTCGTGCTGTTTAGTTAATTCAAATATTTAGACTGCTCAGTTGTCTCAAGTGCTTAGCAGGAATGTTTTGCTTCATGTTCTTAAAAGCCACTACAAGCCATTAAGCTAGTGAGAGTTGATGTCCCCGCTTATTCTGTGGGTGCAGGACAACCAATATGTAAGTAGCTTCATGAGGTGCCTTTTAAAATGATGTCCAGGACAGTGACATCTTGCTAAGCTCTCCATGAATACCAAAGATTCAGTTACTACTCTTGTACTCCAATTACTATTATTATAAGGGCATGGTGTTATCGAAATATTTTGAGCCAGTGTTACAGGAAACCAAGCCTAAAATCTTGTAGCCAACAAGCTGAATTTTACCTGTAGCAAATGTCCAGATCATGTCACACATTGTTCATTATTTTTTGGCACTTCCCCGCGCTCTTGCCTACTTCCCAGAATTAAACAACTGAAAAGGCAGATTTCATTGCACGGCAAATACATTCACAATCGTGGCATTTCCAAACTGAGGTTCCAAACGCACCTCAAAGCTTATTTAGATATGTTAGTTGCTTTCTCCTTTGTATTTGAGATTAATTCTATGAAGACCAGAGTCTGAACGATACAGGAGCGTTTTCTCACTTGTAAAAGGATGAAACATTCCAATTGTCTTTAGAAAATAAACAATATCATTTCTAATATTCAAGTGAATATCTTTGAAAATCATCCAATTCAAGCTTTTTTCAATGACCTTTATTAAAGGCATGATCTGGAAGAAGGTTCCCCACCGTCACCCCACCTTAAGGAATGTGTTCTACAGGAAAAGCTGCATCTGGCTGCAAACACTTGCTCAGAAACTTTAAGCTACAGTTCAGCTAAGGCTAAGAAAGGAAGGAAAGGGAGGGGACAGAAGTCACTGGCCGAGGCCACGAAGGCAAAACCTTGGCTGAGTCCTGTCTTTGTAGCCTGCTCTGGGAGTTGGGTAATGATGTAAACACTTCATTGGGTCTCTTCCCAAAAGTAACTCCACAGTACAACATGTTTCAGGTATAGCAACCTTGCTCCTATTTCCTTAATTAATGGAACGTGAATTTAATGCATTTGCTTTGGGGAAAATAATTCAGGTTACGGACAGCACATCTACTTGTGTTTTTGTCCCATTAAAGCTGGCAATTCACTTAACAGGGTGTCTGAACTATTCTTATTTCTGTTGTGTTCCCCCATCTCATCCCAATCCTTACTTCTAGGCGTAACTCTTAGTTCCAACCAAACTGGATTATCTATTTTTACACAGACACATCTCGTGGATTTTGCCTTTGTGCCCCCTCTGTCCTGTCACTCCATCTCCTAATGCCCAAGGCTTCCTCCCTATCTTTCAAAGGTCTAGTTCCTGAAAGCCCTCCTCAATTCAGATGTTTTGAGCAAATATCGATTGAACTCCCCTTATAGGCAAGGCGTTTTAGTTAGTCTCTCAGACTACTGTGTTGAGCAAAACAGACACCATCTTCATCGAACTTACTGCCCGAGGCCAGCAATAAGACCCTCTCCTTTGAACACTGATAGTACAAGATTGTGCCTCTCCTAACACCCACTAGAGTAATGGGCACACCTTGTCTCCTAGCCAAGACTCAGAGCATGGTCTCTGTCCTATGTATTACTCACCATATCTCACTCAGTATATATTAGTTGAATGAATACGGCAAGCAAGAAAAAGTCTCTGAAATAAAGAGTTCAGGAATTGCCACCAAAGAACACATTAGCTAAATATTTCTTATCGAAGGCACTAAGTCAGCCTAGCATTATTGGCATTCTTTGTAGCTCAGCAGGGAGAAATGTGGAAGGAGGGGAGAAATGAGTGGAGAGGAAACTTTGTAAACCAACCAACCTGGCTGCTACGCAGCTCTGTGGGTTTTCTGAACCCCGGGAGTTGTGCACCCAGCACTGGAGGAAGAGGAGGAAGGGAAGGAAACGTATGCAAATTAGAAGCTTTGTGTTTACCACAGGGAATAGAATAGACAATTGATTACAAGAAAGTTGTTTTCAATGGTGAGGTTGGGTAAGGGCAAGTGAGGGTATGACAGTTTTATTTGCTGTATTTCATTTTCTTATTATGCATTTTTTTGATAAAAAAGAGGAGTCGGAAAGAATGAACATTGTTTCAAATAAACTAATAGATAAAACTAATATTAATGCAATTGATTCTTTTAGTTTCTCAAATTCTGAACACCTTGTGTGATTTCAGTTAAAGGAATAAGTGTAAACAGATTAAAATGTGGAGTCTGATCATTAAATAAGTGCTTTTCCTACTTTTATAAATTTCTGCATTTGAAAATTTGCATTTTCCCTACAAGAGAATATCTTTAAACTAATGTATAGAAACCACTAATTTGCATTTTAATAAACAGGCTGAAAATTTCCATAGGAGTTATTGTGTCTCACTTCTGGCAAAGTTTAAAGAGAAATTCAAATCATTTGATGTTCAGATAATGTTGAAGAATGTCTTCATTTTGGTGTACTATCTTTATACATATTCAAGCTACTCTGCACAAATTTAGTATTGCAAGGTCATGGGTACCAGCCTATGGTTTTTGCTACAGGAAATTAGAGAAATGAAAAGATTTTGCAAAATCTTTTGCTTTTAGCTTGTTTTGTGACTGGAAGGCAGATTCAAAACTCGTGTAATTAACTTTATACATGAATAAGCAATGAAAGTCCATACCATTGGGCTCTTTATCAATCACAAAGCAAGAAAACCACTTCATCAATTATCAGCAATTATCACTAATAGCAATTAGGAGTAGGGAAATGAGATGCCCGTCACTTACAAACAAGTGCTTAACAAATTCCATGAAACACAGACTGAGTGAATTTATGCCTCTCACAAACCTTACGTTTGACTTCAAAGCATCCCATTGTCCAGGCTACCACACTTGAGAATCATCTTCCAAAGAATTAAAACAAAGATCTATGGGTTTTTATTTCCAAAGGGAAAAGAGGAATATTCAGAATGTGAGAGTGGAGAGAACAGTTAATACTGAAATGAAAAAGTCACCACATTAATTTATTTGAAAACTTCAGCAATATCTCTAGACTTCAGGTGATTTAAAAAAAAAAAATGTTTTCCTTCTAGCCCTTAACCTCCAATCAATCCCTGATTCCTAAATCGTGGGTACTGGATAAATGTTACGCTATTCAGAGAGCAAAATCTCCTAAATGTGGGGTTAGGGCTTGCTTCCACGTTGCTTTGTGGGGAGGAAAAGAAAACAAAATTAAATAAGAGAAAATTTTTAAAAAGAAAGGAAATGTTAGTGGAAAGGAAAGGAACCAAACAAACCCGCATGAAAGTGGAGCCAAGGGTTTCTGCCCCGCCAGGACCACACAATCTTTGCGCTCCCGCAAAAGTCCCAATGCGTCGGGCTCAAACCGCGTCGCCCGGTGTGTGACCGAGCGCAACCCCAGGTCCCACTCCCTTCTCCCGCCGCACTGTGTCACTGACCTGCGTAGATAAAGAGCAGAACCAACTTTGGAAGCAAGACCCCTGGACCCCTGAGCAGCCTCCACGCGTCCATCCAAGCCGGTGGCCGGAGGTTGCGCGCCAGGCCAGACAGACAGACAGACTGGAGCAACGGCTGGCTGGGAGCGAAGGGAGAGCCCGGAACGGGAAGGGGATGGAAGGGATAGAGGGCGGTCAGCCGGAGATAGCAGTGCTCCCGAGAGGGGGATCGCTCGGAGACCTAGCCATTGCCCCGCAACCAGAAAGAAGGGCCCCTGGAGGCCCGCGCCGGGCAACGCTGGGGCGGAGATCCCTTTGTCTCTCCCGGTGGTGCTCCAGCGGCGGCGGGCAAGGCGGCCGCTCCGAGGCCTGGGCCACCCGGGCTCACATTTCAACTCCACCGGTGGCACCCGACGCGGGCTGCGGGTAGGCGGGGGTGGGGGTGGGGTGCGGCTCCTCCTCACGCTCCAGTTCTTCCCTCGGTAGTGAGCCAGGGGCATGACCCTCTCCTGGAGAAACTTCTAACCCTTTGCTTGGCTGTTGCTATGGAGTTTAGCAAGCTCCCTTTTCACCCTAGCCTTCACTCGGATTTTTTCCGTTTGAAGCAATGGATGAAGACATGAAGAAGAACCTTACTTTTTGCCTTTAAACAAATGAAGGACATTTTCAAGGTGGAAGGTATTGGACAAAGAAAACCAATGACGAAAATACAGGAGAATTGGAAAGTAGATATACGGTATATAGTATTTCTTTTGAAAGCTGATAAAAAATGTTTATTTGTTAAACACTCAAAGCATTTCCAACAAATGCTTTTGTTCAGGAACAAAAGTGCATACCGTGGTCACCATTATTTGACAATGCTGTGGAGTTACTGGCCTGTGTGATTAGACAGGAGGAAGAAAACAGAATTATGAAAATTGGAAGGAAAATTATCACTTGCAAATGATATGCTTGTATGCATGGAAAATCAAAGGGAAGCAACTATAAAGTTCTTAACTAGAGTTGAACGACTAAAAAATAGCTCATTTTTATGAAATTAAAAATCAGAAAGTTCTCAGTTAACATGCACAAATGAATAAACAACAGAAATAAGTAAATAGAGATACCTCTCTTGACTGAAAAAAATTCAACGGTATGAAGATACCAATTTTCCCTAAATATTTCCCTATAAATCTGTGTATTAAACTGAACTCAACAAAAATACCAATATAAATTTTGTTCAAACCACTCTGATTCTAAAGTTTACATGGAAAACCAACATGTAAGAATATCTATTGAAAATGAGTGAATGGGATAAGCCTTAACAGATAATAAACATAACATCACAATCATTAAAACAGTTTTTTGATTATACATAGGCTTAATGGGACAGAATAGAGAATACAAAGGTAGATATGTATAGAAATTTAATTTTTGGTTTAAAAAGCATTATTTTAAAATAATGGGTTACTCAGTAATGTGTGTTGGGACCATGAGTAGGAGTCTATGAAGTCTTATCTCCTTTCATCAAAATCAATTCCATATGAATTAAATATTTAAGCATAAAGATGCAATTATGAAAGTATTAGAGAAAAAATAAGAGGGTGACATTTAAATAATGATGGAACAGAGGATGCTTTTCTAAGCATCATTAAAAATCTCAGAAATCATAAAAGAAAAAATGAGCAATTTGAGTCCATGAAAATGAAAACTTTCTGTATATGACAAGCCAAGTGTTTGGCAAAAATATTTTCATTGCATAAGATAGAGGTCTGATCTCTTTAATATATAAAGCGCTTAAAAATCTGTAAGGTAAAGAAAACAGCCAGTAAAAAACTGAGCAGGAATGTCAACAGGTACATATTTGTCTTGTATGTCTCCTACTGTTCTAAACATTTAGAAGATGCTCATCCTTACTCCCCAAAAAAGAAAAAGAGTAAAAATCAAGTTGATAGTAAGACATCATCTTTTGTGTATCAGATAAGTACTCCCCATCCCAAAATATCAACTTTTAAGGAGAGAAATGTAGCAATATGCATCAAAATTCAAATGCATTTGAAGTTCAATTTAGCTATATCTTTTCTAGGAGTGTATCCCTATGAATATACTACTGCATGAGTGTAAGAGGATAGGAGGATGCGTCACCTCCCAAATAAATGCAGCCTGAGATCCCTGGTGTGATTCGTGTCTCAGGGTAGGCCCAGCCATCCACCTGATCCAACAAGAAACCGATCAGTTCCTCCTTCTTTCTCAGCTCCAGCAGCTGCTCTGTCACCAAGTTCCACTAACTGTACACCCAACCACCACATAAACATATTTGCATTTTATCCTCTATTTCTGTCCTACCCTCAGCTCTTAGAGTCTCCATTATGAGCAGCCTCTTTGCCTCTAGGGATATTCTCTAGACTGAAGCTACAGCATTTTCTTCTGAAACTATAGATTTAATCGCATTCAACCACCTGTTTAATGCTTCCTGTTGCCCTTTGGTTAAAATCTAAATACTTAATCCATGGATTTTGAGAAGTTTCATCCCCAGATTCTGTCACTCTCAACCTAATCTCGATATTCTTCTGGGGAGCATAATTTCTAAATAACTGGAAGAATGGTTGGTGCCTGGAGGAAGTCCCAGACATACAAAACTCTGAGTCCTACAAGAAGAAGCTACAGGTATAGGTCAGTGTTGGCAGAGCTGGAGAATGGTACGGAGGATTCTTGCAATGGTAAGATGCTGTCTTCCATGATGAAACTGGGTGCAGAGCCCTGGGTGGGAAGGGGTGGGGCAGGGGCAGGCATCTGTTGATGGAGGGAGACCACTCCTGCCCAACTGTTGGCACAGTTCTGGAAGAGGTTGGCTGTTGCCAGGGGTGCCAATAGGAAGCCCTAGTGTAAGAGTAGTCTCTTCCAGCCTACTTTTGAGAACGCAGTGCCTTCTCCTCATACTGTTCAACAGACTGGCTCAGCAAACTTGACTTCTGGTTCTCCATTTGGGAATCTATTCCGCCTTAATGTACTTGGCCATTTCAAAAACCCAACCCAACTCAATACCATGGGCAAAAAAAGATGTCAAGCCCTTCAAGAAAATGTGGTAGCTTAGAAAGAAGGAATTTGTAGGAAAATTAAAAGAAAAGATATATTATTATGTTATTATACTAGTAATAAATTCTAATTATAATAAGTTATTATTATAATATATAATCAACATAAACAATTATTGAGATATTTTGCTTGTTTTTTGTTTTTTTTTACTGTCTTCAAAGTCCTGTGTGTATTTTACACTTAAGGGCCCATCTCAAGGTGGATCCTAAATTCTATTAAAAACCTGATCTGGATTTTGATTTCATAAAATTTACAGTTGAAAAAGTAGATACACATTCCAGTGTTGTTCTAAATATACTAAAAAGTTTTCTAATAACTGAATGAAGCAGCTGTTTTGAAATTTTAATGTAGATTAGTTTAAAAATTTAGTTCTTTAGTTGTATTGGCCACATTCTGCAGTCCCAAGAGGTGTACAAAGCTATTAGCTACCACACTGGATGGCACGAATCTAGAAAAATGCCCAAATTGTACCATGAGGCCGCTTAACTGAAGACTCTGCATCACAGGGCAACAAATACTACTACAAAAACCCCCATTAGTGATCCCACCCTGGCCTATGCGACTTTTTGCGACACCACAGCACTCATTCAGAAAAGGCCTGTTTATGTTTTCATCTTTATGGCACTTTCTTCTGTATATAATCTCTTATCAACGCACATAACTAGAAGAGCCATAGTCATAGCCCTGTGATCTAGGGGCAAGCGAGCCTGGGAATGTAGGGTTTGGCATCTTCCTTGGAGAGGCAAGCCTGTGTAGGTGGACAATTTGCAAAGCACTGTAAAGGGGCCGTCGGAGTGCTGGACTGTCACAGAGGCCTGGTAAATGGCCGCTGCTTGCTCCCAGGACCCAGTAAGCTCCCAAGCCGTGAGCTTCATCACTATGTCCATGAATAATGTATCCAGATCTTCACACATAGTTTGGCTCAAATGGCTGTGCAATAATTTTTGGTTCAATAAATAAGTTTATGGTTCACGCTAGAGAATATGAACTAAAAGATGTGCATTGCACTGTCTGGGGAAAATCAGTTTCAATCGGACACTAGTGTGAGGAAGGCATCAACTTACCTGTTTGCTTTTAACCGCTGCTACTGCCAGGATGATTTTTCTGATATCTCCCAGGGATTTCTCAGGATGATAAATGAAATGATAGCAGAGCTGAAGGGTAAAATGACCTTGAATGCGCGGGAAGGGTGAGCCCCTGGCGATTTCAGCAGCTTCGTGAGCCGGGAAGCTCGCTCAGCCAGCCCCTTTGAAGAGAAACCGGCGGGACTGCAGCCTGCGCGGGGTTAGCCGCCGCAGTTGCTGCAGCGCCAGCTGACCCGTCTCCCCCGCGGACTACTCGGTCAGTTAGGAGAGGGCAGCTGACCCAAGGCTAGTCAGTCCATTGACTGGCAAGCGGTTTACAGCAGTGCTGGGAACAAAAGCTAAGTTCAGGCCATCGGATGAATTCAAACTGAGAAATACCAAAATAACGAGGCGGGCAGCAGTAGGAGCGGAAAATGCAGGCGGGCGATGCTCGGAGAGAGCACACAAGTCTAACGGGTCATTTGCTGGCCTGCGCTAACGAGTAAGGGGTAACTATGAATAAACAGAAGCAAGGGTGTAGAGAAAAAGTTAATTAAATGTATATATGTATACATGCGGTTTTAAGTCGATTCAGGCGGTTGGAGCAAGAATATCACAGACTGGGTGACTTAGAAACAACAGAAATTTATTTCTCACCGTTCTGGAGGCTGGGGAGTCCAAGGCAAGGTGCCCACCGACTCCATCTCTGGTACAAGCCCACCTCCTAGCCAGCTGCCTTTTCGCTGCAACCGCACATGGCGGGAGCGGGTAGGGAGCTGCGTGGGGCCTCTCTTATGAGGGCAGTAACCCCACTCTTGAGTGCTCCCCCCTCATCGCCTGAGCACCTCCCAAAGGCCTCATCTTTTAATACCGTCATTCTTGGAAGTCAGGATTTTAATATATGAATTTGGGAGGAACACAGTGATTCAGATCAGAGCACATAGGTATACACATATACTCAAACATGTATACACAGATATACACACATACACACATAAACATGGGTACACACACACACACACACACACGATTAAACTTTAATTATATCCTCTAATCGTGTTTTGGGTTTTCAGTCAGGTGTCACCTGTTTAGTGGGCCTTCCTTAACTTCCCAGTCTAATTTTGCCTTCTTTGCTTCTTCCCCCATTGCCATTCATTTCTAACACATTAAACTCTTTCATTTTCCATATAGCACTTATCGCCGCCTGAATGAACTTATTTAGTGATGGATTTACTAGTTACTATCAATCGTCCCCTTGAATGTAAATATCACGAAGGTTAAGGCCTTAAAAATCATATATGTTGCTGCATGTATATGCAACATTCTCAATGGTCCCTGGCATGTCATAGGTGGGAAATGGAGCTTGTTAAAAGAACATGTCTTGAGTATAAATTTATATATCACATACATAATGTCAGGTTGGTAGAAAGAAAGTAAATACTGAGACAGTCAACTCTGCAAACAGTGAAACATTGGTACAGGGGTCAAAGGATCCCACTGCTGAGTTCCTCAGATCCACCTTGGCTCCCGCCATTCCCTGCTTGTCCTGAGACTATACAGTAATTCAGGGTCAAAAGTACTGGCAGGTCTTGCTGCAAGGCTTTCCAAGTCATATTTTATTGGCTCAGTTCAGGAGTAGAGAATCTTTATTATGTTTGATACTTTCTCTTTTTTTACTTTCTAAATGAGCGATTCTCCACCAGGGGAAATGTCCCCACCCCTGACAGGAGACATCTGATAATATCTGGAGACAGAACTGGATGCTTCTAAACACACTACAATGCTCAGGACAGCCCCACCCCACAGAGTTAGCCAGTGCCAATGTCAATAGTCCTGAGGCTGAGAAATGCTGCTGTAAACTGTCACCCACCCATTGTTCTTGTACAAATGATGTGTATTGATTCTGACCCAAACCAAAGGGTTTTCTGTCAGCTATTATAACAGAAGAATTGAAATAGAGAAATCAAGTTAATGTTAGAGATGCTTCTCTTGAACCAGGCAGATTGATTACCTACATCAACTCTCCCCCACAAACTTCACTACCGAACAACTAAGAGTTAAATGTGTGTCCATTCATAAGGACAAAAAGAATAAGTGAAGAGATCTCTGTAGACAAAGATTGTTATGAGTTTTGGAAACCAGGAAGTCACTTGAAGAGAAGTACCCAACCTGGCAGAAGGCAAAGATACCTTAAGTATCGGCAAAAGGTATTCCAATTGCAATATTTAGAACTTGGAGGTATAGATAGCATGGAAGCTGGTATAGGATGCAGGAATGAAACAAGGAGGACTGGTTTAAAGTGGATATATGAAAGTGGGTGGACCCCAGGTCTCTCCTGTAACCATGAAATGCCAGTTGCTTTGCTCCCCTTCTCCTCTTCCTCTGCCTGCGCCCAGCCCTCCCCACCCCCGGCCTCATATTTGGACTCTAGAAAATTTGAATGAGAGAACTTCTGAAATCAGTAATAACAAGTGACTAGACTAATAAACACAGAGGGTTAGTGGTATGAAATGGTGGTGTTGGACTGAAGCTTCATTATTCTTATTAGACTATAGAATGACTTTGAGATTTTCAAAGAAGAGGAGTGCTATGATTTAATGTACCTTTAAAAGTTTTTTTCTTTGATCGCTGTATGGAAGATGGATTAGAAAGAGAGCAAGGGGATAATTTCGGAAGCTATTTTTGTATTCCATTGTGATCTAGATCTGCATGGTGGCAGAACAGATGAGAGAAATGGGTGATTCAGCTCCCATCAGGAAGGTAGAAGAACCAGAAAAAGTTGTTGAAGGCTTATGTGTAGGAGATGAGGATAAGGGAACAGCAACAGATGAATTTTAGATTTCTTAATTGAATAATGAGGCAGATGTTAGCCTGATTCACTGAGATGAAGAAGGCTGAGAATGGGAGGGCTTAGAAGTGGAGGGTTGGCACAGCTGTTTTGCACTTGTTGAGATGCCTGTTTAGATACTCAACTGGATCTGCCAAGTAGGCAATTGGGAGGGGGCTCAGTATCAATATTAAAGATGTAAATTTGGGACCTATCAGATAGTAATGGTGCTGTGGGTTGAATTGCGCCCCCCCCGCCCCCACCAAGATAAAAGATGTGTCGAAGTCCTAAGCTGCATGTGCCTTAGAATGGAACCTATTTTGTAACTGTGGTTGTTGCGGATGTTAATGGTTGAGTTAAGATGAAATCAAGCTGGTGTGGTGTAGGTCCCACATCTGAATCACCTGGTGTCCTTATAAGAAGAGAAGAGACACAGAGATAGAGACACACGAGGGGAGAATGCCACGTGATGATGGAGAAAGAGATTGGAGTGACACAGCTGCAAACCAAAAAAAAAGCCAAGGATTGTGAGCAAACCACCGGAAGCCAGAAGGAGGCAAGGAAGGATTTTACCCTACAGGCTCAAAGGGAGCATAGCCCTGCTGATAACTTGATTTTGGACTCCTGGCCTCCAGAATTGTAAGACAAAAACTTTCTGCTGTTTTCACCCACCTAGTTTGTGGTACTAAGCTATGACAGTGGCCAGGAAACTAGTTAGATGGTATTTAAACGTAAGGATGTGGATGAAGTCATTAATGTGAGAGTATACGAGTGTACATGAAAAGAGGCAGGAACTGAGCCCTGAGGCTCCCCAACTGGGAGGATCTATGGCGCGGCCCCAGTTTCTGCCTGGTTTCTGACTCCAATGGTGCCTCAGTACTTCCTCCCACGTAGACAAGCTTATTATACCCTGCCCATACGCTCCAGACATTTGTGATGGTTTCCTCAGTGTTATCTTTGTGCCTCTGTCTTTTACAATGACTCATACCAGTGCTGCCTCGCTAAAACCAGAGAGAGGAAGGCTGCCAACCTTGTGAAGCACCCCTTCTATTGCCATGTGTTAAAGGAGTTTGCAGGGGTGTCTAATTCACAACTAATAAACAATGGGATTGGAATGTTAAGATCAGCGTATTTCAAAACTCATTCTCTTTAGTTATATTCTCACTCTAGCCTATTATGCCAATGAAGGGGCAGCCTTCACCTCATTGTGAACACGGTGGTGTTCTGCCCTAGTGGACTCCGACTCTCTCGTGTCACATCTGATGCAATCCGTGTTCCATGTCATAGATCTAATGATGAGCCTACCTTCACTATGGGACATTCAAGCTAACGAGAAGGAAATCTTGCTTTCTGTCTACTGGAATCACTGCCTCTGCTCTATAATTATTCAGCAAGCATACAAGGCTTCTCACATATATTCCCTCTTGACTATGAGCAAGATATTATATAATTTAAAGCAGGTTTGCCATCTTTCATTTCACTGTGACCATGCATTTTTTATTTCTGATTCTCAATGTGAGAAGCAAGGATGCAACAATACTTGCTTTTATTCACACTTAAAAAGGTGGAGAGGCTTATTTATTAACCATCCAGAAGTTAATTGTGGAATTGAAAGGAATCTCATGTTTTTTCCTATCTGTTCCCCATATCATAGCAGAGATTTCAGTGTTAATTTAGAATCGTCTCCCAGAATCTTTTCCAAGCTTCCACCAGTTTTTTCTGTCTGTCCAAGGGTATTCGATCCACTTGTGTTCTGACTTCCATTTCCTTCTATCTCCTAATTATAGTCCTCCTAAGGGAATACTTTTTCTACATATATCTCTTGTTCGGTATTTTAGCACCCCTTCCTTTATCCTCTGGCTCTTTCCTGAGTATGTAAACATGACTGCGGATGTTATAAACTGAGAAACAATGTAGTCCCTGGTAATTCTAACTGTTGTACACAAGTTTTTGGCAAAGTGACATCTCTAAAGATTTTGTTGCTTCTATGAGAGATGGATTTCTGCTTTATTAATATACAGGGGTGGGCAAACATGGGCTTACCATTGTGAGTACACAAAATAGAATGTATTCTTCTTTTATTATTTATTAATCATTGCATTATTTCCTACACAAACAACTGTGAACATATTCTTTGGCCACCCCTGAATTATAATGTAGTCTGCTTGTATACTGTCATTTACTCTTTGAGATTAAATGTATTCTTGCTGGAACATTCTCTGGAATGAGGGTCTGAGATAAAAGAGATACAGACATAATTTTTGACTTACACCGGAAATAACCCAGAAAAGGGAGAACACTTGTGTTTGCATGTTTGTGGACCTTTTATTTCTCAGCAGTGGCATTGTCTAGGACCGAATGACCTGGATTCTGAGGAATGGCTTTGTGCTGGGCTCCTGTGCTCAGATGTCATTGTTCTGTAGGGTGGGGTTAGTGGAAAAGGCCATGTCTCTGTGAGGGTGGGTGGTCTGTTCCTAAGGGAGGAGATATTCCCTCATTAATCAGTTAGGAAAAATAGGTTTCTCGTCAACTATAGATATAGCAGGGTTGTGTTTTCTGGTCCACCCTGATAACCTGTGTATGTTAACTAGGACGTTTAGACCATTGGCATTCAAAGTGATTGTGGATAATAGTTGGATCGGTATCTGTCTTGTTTAGTGCTGTGTGCTGTTAGTTTCCCTTGTTCCTGGTTCCAGTTTTTGTCCTCCCACCTATCCCTTTTCATTCATATTTTAAATACTCCTTTGGATCTGCCAGGATCTAAATATATACAGAAAAACATGTATTATAGGTGTATAGTGATAAAAAGACAACAGGGACTCTAAAAAGGAAAACATTAAAGCTAATATTATATATGCATATGTCAAGACAAAATAATCTCTAAATCATCGACATGTTAAACATTAAACTGATGTCAAGAAAAGTATTAATTTAATTTAATTTAAAGTGAAAAATTTTATAACATCTTTTCCCATAAAATGCTTTATTCTTCCTTTAATTACATATAACTTTAAAAATAACCTTTGAAAAGTATCTTGAGAGAAGACTATACGGTTAAAGAAAGTTTGAACAATTCAGATACTGTATTATTTCCATTACAGTGTGAACACATCACCAACTGATATAAAGGGGAAAAAAAGATAAAAAGAAAAACAGAGAATATGAAAGGGGACAGGTGATTTCTGGTTTGGGATTGTTTCCCCCACTAATTAGGACAACATTGTAGATAATATAGTAAATATTTGTGTCCTCAGTGACCTTATTTTTATTTATTTATTTATTTATATATTATTTTAAAAATTAAATGTATTGGGATAATATTGGTTAATAGCATTATATAAGTTTCAGGTACACAATTTAATAATACATCATCTCTCTATTGCAAACACATGGACACAGTCAACACTATGGGGGTTACCAGAGAGGAAAGGGATTTGCATCTTTTTTTCTGCTAAGTTAGCAAAGTTGGGGCTAAAGTATTTTTCTATACTTTTCTTGAGTTTCATCACTGTTGTAGAAGATTAGGCTGGTCAAGTTGACATCATTCCTTATATTTGAGTTTTTCTGTGAGTATTTTGCTGTGGATGCAAGTCATGTACCTTGCATTTTCTTGGAATAAATATACCCTGAATGATTACCTTGATTCATAGAATCATTACTGATTGTTACTGATTTTTTAAGGTAGCTAGAATTGTATTAACTAACCTTAGAGATCCAGTATAAATTTAAGTGAATTGATATTTAATGAGGGAATGTGTTCACCAGATGTCCATTTCTGTGGCTATTACATTTTTAAGCACCCACTCCACTTTCAGATTGTATCTCCCTATTGTCAGTGAGCAAGTAAGTAGGGAATTAAGACTAATTTTACTAATACACAAGGCAAAACATAATTACAAAAATGTGTAAAAAATTAAGAAGCTAAAATTTTCATAATGCAATTCAAAGCTAAATAAAAATGATTTTTTAATTATATGCTCACTTGAGTTATGTGCTAGAGCTCCCCAAGAGAGTTGTCTGTTTTAACCCAAGCACTGGTGTAAGTACTTCATTATGATATCACAGGGTAATTTTGTAGGAAGTAAAAAAAATTTACTAATTTACCTTTAAAAGGAAGTAAAATTGATACTCCCTCCTTCCCTTTTTTTCTTCTTGTCCAGGCCTGGGGATAGAGTATGAGAAAATATGACCCCTACTATTCTCAATCAAACATTCATTCCTTGTCTCGAGGGTGCTCAATTCTGGGGGATTAGTAGGGGAAGAATCTCTCATTGAGCTGTTTGTAATAGGGAATCTCAATCATCCCTCCTGTGTTGAGCCCCATCTGCCCACACCTTCAGTTCTTCAGCTTTTTTTGTAGTTCTGGAGCCCAATACATATGTTTTGGGGGAAGGCAGGTAGCTTTCAGCCTCCTCTGTTCAACTAAACCTTTTATCACTCATCTATCTCTTCTCCTATTTCTAAAATTGTTTTGACCTTTCTGCTCTTGTCTCTTCTACTACTCTTTATCCTTGTGAGATTATGACTTTCACGTTTTTTATCTCTTAACTGTCACCTTGGTTAGATTCCTGCAGACAGCATGAGAAAATGCACGTGTGCAATCTGCCACTCTAAACAGACTGCCCTGAGACAGTATTTCGAACAAGGAGGAAATTGTCTTCATTCTTCGCCTTTTTCTCTACAATCTTCCCCCTTCATTTCTGTATCACTCATGCCTAGAAAGGTACCTATAAAGTTCTCAACCAGACATCAATTCATCTCCACCAAGGCATTACTTGACATCAGCTTAAAGAATTAGCCTATGGAGGAACACAGCATATATACTTTTTGTACTCCAAAAGAAATATATTCTGTTTTTAGCAAGAAAAGCAACACAGGTGAGTACAAAGAAGTAACAGAATTTCTTTTAAATGGGAGTCTAAAAGACCAAAATAACTTTGTCTACCAAGGAATAAATAAATCTTCGTTGAAAGTTCAGACTCAGTCAATTGTTCAGGGAGAGAAGATTGTCTGCAATCTAATCTCATTAACCTGCACCTGCTTGGAGAAACTACTTCTCTCTGAGGTTCAAGCAGCTGGTATTACATGAATCAAAATTTCCTATTGTAGATAAACAGCTTAATGAATCAAAAAGAGGTACACATCTTTTTTTCCCAAAAAGTTTGCATTTTTTTACAGAGGCTATTTTTTTATTGATTAAACTAGATGACATTTCTAAGGAGTGTTTATACTTTAAAGGACTGGTAGAATAAAATCCGTTTTTTCAAAAGTTTCTAAGTATCAGTTTCAATTTATGAAAAAAATACATTTTTAAAAGCTTTTCCTTTGAGGGTATAAAGACAGGTTAAGAAAATAACCTGATAGTTAATTTTGTGAGATCCCTGAAGAAAATTATAAATCAACTTGAATTACTATTTGTCCATATGCCTTAAAGCCTCGATAGCTGGAGAGATCCCAGGATAACATAAGAAACAAATTCTGGAATGTTTGTGAATTCTTGAAAAAATAAATTCTTGAATATATTATTTCTTCATAAAGTAAACAAAGAATAAAACAAAACTCTCAAATCCCAAGGAAAAAATAAGCAGTAATTAAAAATCTATTATTAAACAGTGAGAGCAGCACATTTATTTTTTTATGGCTCTTTGGAAACAATGGGAATATTCTTAAAGCTAATATTTAGCAATATTTACAATATGCCAGCTCCATGTATAGAACATTCCCAAATGAAAATTTTAGAAATTTTATTTGATATTAAATCTTTAACTGAGAAGCTGATATAGTAATATTCTTAACTCTGACTAGGAAAATCACATTGTTCAGGCTGTCATCTTGTTTTACCTTGAAAAAAAAACTTCCTAGGTTAGATTATCTTTCTAGTTTCATCTAGGGTTAAATAAATAGTTTTCATATTGAATACCATCATTTAATGACTGTAGGTTTCTGGAGTGCTGAGCTGAAGGTAATGAGACACAGAACAAAAATTCTGATGGAACTGCAGAATTTCGCACATTATTTGAGATATTAATCTTATCACAATTAACTCTTGATCTGCCTTCAGGAATAACCCTCAAACAGGCCCGCAGTCTGCACGGGCTTAGAGGAGAGCTTGGGAATTGGACCTGTGCCTCTCAGGAAATGTTTATAAACATGCCGGATTCATGGTGCCATTGAGGAAGCAGAATCAGCATCTCTGTCTTTCCAGCTATTCAGTGGTGAGAAGGAGGGACAAGAGGATCTAAAACCTCTGAGTGAATGTTCGAGAAACTTCTCTTACCTACTTGTTCTCTTTCTCTTCATAGGTGTAATCATGCACAGCTGTGCATCCCTGGCTCTTTTCACTATAGTTCTGGGAATGGAGAAAATGTATCTATGTGTGTAATCTTCTCCATGTATAACCAAGTCCATACAGTTCCATATCTTTTACTATCAGAACTATGGTTCTGCCTCCTCAATGGCACCATGAATCCGACATATTTATGAAAGTGTCAAAGCAACAACTCTAGCCCTGAGAAAAGATCAGATACTCTTCGATACTATCAGCTAAGCATTTTTAACTGTATTTGTTGGCTGCTTTCTATACAGAATATCACCATTTCATTGTGATAATAATGCACTAACATTGATTTAGAGTATTCAAGACATTGGAACATTTTATTGGAAATAGATCTTCTTTCCAGTAGGATAAGACTTAGCTTCTGAAATGCCGGGAAGTTTGCAGACTTGTACTTTTAGTTCAGCATGGAAAATGCTGTTAACTCTTTCTATCAAAATGCTGCTCTTCTACCTTGTCATTAGTATTGTTTTAATAACTCTGCATTTGTTTGACCATTGGGAAAATCTCAGTATCATCTTGGACAGTGGGTGACTCCCACTGGGTCAGACTCTTCTAGTTTCTAGGAGACGTGTTCTGTGACACCCATCTCTTACAGTGAAGTGTCAGATGTCATAAGGCCAGCCAACTGTGTGCATCTCTTCCCAACTTTGCCTTCACCAAAGGCAAGTCAAGAGCGTAAGTCAGCCATTGGAGCTGACCACAGCTACAAATGAGGGCTTTCATTGCCCCGCTCTCCCTAATCAAGTTGTTAGACCTTCACCGGCATACCAATGTCCCCACGTTGTCTGTATGTTCGTATACTTTTGGATCTATTTAAACATTATGTTTTAGCACAGCTAGTAAACAGGACAATCTGAAAACGTCAAAGCAACAACTCTAGTCCTGAGACAAGATCAGATTCTCTTCCGCTGTACCCATCCCCTCACTCGCCGTGTTTAACCGCAGTGCTCATTCACAGAAACAAGAACCTGGGAACTGCTTCAGGGTCTCCCGAACATTCCAGCTCAAAGTCTTTCTATTCTAATATAGTTTCTGAAAGATCTCCTTGGAAATTTTTTGCATCATGTGTTCACTTCTGTGTGGTTTAGTACCATCATAGAAAATTTGTAATTATTAAATATTTCAGACATAATATAAGGCATAAGAGATATTGTAATGACCACTCATGTATCCACAGCCCAACTTAAGGAAAATTAAAGCTTCGTGTCTTTTATGTCTTTTTATTTTCTGCAGGAGTTATTATTATTCTCCATATATTTATATTTTCTATCACTTCTTGATAGATTTTCTACATAATATGTCCTATTCTATTATTGCTTTAAATATTTAAATAAAAAGTATCATGACATGATTTTAGACTTGTTTTCTTCCTCAATATTATATTTATGAGAAATATCCAAGTAGATATACATAGCTCATATTTAGTTATTTTCATTGCTCTATAATGTCCAATTTGAGGATATACAATATGTCACAATTTATTCATTCTTCTGTTACCAACACAGTTTTGCTGTTTTGACTTTTATGTTTTTATAAAAACTGCTGCTATAATCATTTTTGTAGATGTCTCCTTATGTACATATCTGAGAGCTTCTTTAAAATATGTAACTAGGAGCGAAATGACTGGAGAATAAAAACTGTGCTTCTACAACTTTCTTAAATATTGTCAAATTGCACTCCAAAGTGATTATAATATTTTACATTCCATCCAGCAGAGAATAAGCATTCTGGTTTCTGCATAATCTTTCCTAAACGTGCTACTGTTATATTTAAATGTTGGCTGGTATGATGGATATGAAATTAACAAAGTTTTAAGCGAAAACATAGATCAGTATATCGGTAAGCACGAAGTGGCAGGAGAACCCAAACTGGAAAAACCCAACGCACCTCAGCGAGGGAACGGATAAGCAAACCATGGTATACTCCCACAACAGAATACCACTTGGCGACGAAAAGGAACAAAATACCACTCCAGGAAAGATGTAAATAAATCACCAAATGGGGATAGAGATCACCACACCGGTCAGCTCTGTTAACTGTAGGGAACTGCCTGACAAGGATGCAAAGAAACTTTCTGGGTTAGTGGAAACTATCTACATAGCTTGAACTTTGGGTGTTGGTTCCACAGGTGTATATATTTGTCAAAATATATCTAACTGTACATTTAAAATAGAATATAAATTATATATCATTAAAAAAGGAATATTAGAAGAAAATAAAAGTATAGATATCAAAAAATATTGAGTATGAATTTCATAGCCTTTTCTCCACCTCTACATTATGAGAAAGAGTACTTAATTGCTTGCACAGCTCCAGGGTTGCCTTTTTATTTTATTATTATTTTAAAAATATACATCGATCAGGACAATGGAAACAATTGTAAAAATTCAGGGAGAAAGACTCAGGGAGAGCTAGCTGCAGAGAGAAGGGAATTGGGAGCAATTAGTTTGCAATGTTGTGTAAGATATTGAGAGTCTCAGATAAAGAGATTTTAACACCTTTTGTTCAGAGTTAAAAATATAGTCCCTTTTTAATGCTTTTCAGAAGCAGCACTAAAAATTTAAATTGTCTTCCAGTCACTTTTGGATGTCACACTGGTGCTTTATCTAAATGTATTCTCTCTGCTGAGATCGACCAGGCAACAGTGTCTCCTGAGACACATGGGTGTTACATGTTAAATTATAGTACGTTCTTATGACTATTCTTAAGACACATTAAACAAGGTTTACCTTTTTTTCAAATAATAAGTCACAGCCACTGGTTAATTTATTTTAAATTAATTATACAGGGAAAATGTGACTTAAAAATAAATATTAAAAAATCACATTTTATTTTGGACATTAAATATATGTGCATTTTTAAGTATTGTGGTATGGAAAATATATACAAGAAGCTTTTGTTGTCTGCTGTTAAAAAATCTTGCTATTTGTAATATTTTCCATGACTTTGTTTTTTTTTTAGATAAGCAAGTAGGAGAGGCCATTTAAAACTGTTTTAATTATGCTTTGTAAATATACCATAAGTTTAAGTAATCATTATTTCCAAAAAGACGAAAGTCAAATTAGAGGTAGTCCATCCCTGTGTTTTATTTCTTTAACATTGATTTTTAAACTCAAAGAATCATTTTTAAATGATAGCTGAGAATTGTGGTCTGCTAAAGATTATCCTAAAACAGAATTTTGGATTTCATCCTTTATAGGCCTATCGTTATCTTGAATTCAAAATCCGTGTTCCTTATGCTTCCAGCTGTTAATGAATAGTCTAAAATGAATAAGCATTACTCAGGATATAACCGAAATTAAAAGTAGTAAAGAAAATTAAACACCCCTCCAAACTACCCTGGTGTTCAGTCAGGTACAAATGCATCATACAGCCATGGGCAGTGCTCAGGGGCTGTCAGGTCACTCACCTGATCTCCTCCAGCTCACTCCATAGGCCACTGTCTGAAGAAGCTGAATTTTGTTTTATGAGTTGCTTAACAATGCAAAAATGGGAAGAGTTGTCATGGATTTTCTGGAACGCTTTGACACTATGCTGGTCACTTATGCACCACGGTTGGTGAAAAGTAGATCTACTCATGTTCTTGATCTTGGGCAAGGCAAAATCAGCCCTGTAAAATCATGTATTCCCTGCTCTAATTCCCCAAAAGATAAAACAGCGTCATGTGCGAAAATCATGACATGGTAGATGTAATCCCAATGATTATGTTTATATACTTTTCAATTGATCGATATGAAATTAAGACCCATAGATAAGGTGACTCTGTGAACAAGACAATTAATACTAAAATGCACTTTTGGGTATTTTTCCAAAATTGTTGAGAACAGGATCTTGAAGAGATATTTGCTCTTCCATGTTTATCGTAGTACTTTTCAAAATAGCCAAGAGGTGGGAACACCCATATGTCTATAGATGGATGATGAACAAAGAAAATGTGGCCTACAGGTACAGTGGAATATTATGCAGCCTTTAAAAAGAGGGAAATTTTTGCCATATGTGACAATACGGATGACTCTGGAAGACATTATGATAAGTGAAATAAGCCAATCACAGAAAGACAAATATTGTATGACTCCACTCACATGAGAGATCTGCAGTAGTTCAGCTCATAGAAGTAGAAAGTAGAATGGTGGTTGCCAGGGGCTGAGGGGAAGGAGAAGCGGCACTTTGCTGTGCAGTGGGTCATGCAGGGTTAAAAAAGTTCCAGATATCTGCTATACGATAATACTATATAGTTAATGATATTATACTACTTATTTAAAACTTTGTTACTGGGGTAGATTTCATGTTATGTGTCTTTTGACTGTAATAAAAGGGCTAAATATATGTAGTAAATATAATTCCATGTTTATTATTTGCAGGCAGTTGTTTACATGAGTCTTAGTAGCTGTGAGGGAATAAAACAGCTGCTGGGGAAGGGCAGCATCATGGAGAGTTTGGGATCTTGGGGTCAGGAGTGGGTGTTGTGGACAGGTTTACCAGGGGGCTGACTCTGAGGCTGTCTTTAGCATTCGGCAAGCTGCTCTGGGGGTGGTCTTGGGAACAACACTGTGGGAGAGCAGAGGAAGTAGAAGTAGACAAGAGAGAAGCTGAGTTGTACTGCAACCACAACCAGGCCTCCACCAACTTAACAGGTAGGTGGAGTCGGGTAGACTTTCAGAGTTGGTCTGAATAGGACCAAGGGGTCTAGGCTTCCATGCCCTTATACCCAACAGTCATTGGATGCATAGAGCCCCTGGAATGGGGTTGTGGCTTTGATCTTCTGTGGAGGGGTAACCACGTGGAATGGGGGTGGGGAGGCAAAGCCCAGAAGGGAGGTCCCTGAGTCAAACCGGCATCCACTAGAGGGAGTGGAGAGAAGTGGAGACAGGCTATATGGAATTGAAAGAGATACAGAAAATGAAACGGGATAAACCAGAGGTGGGTAGTAACGTTGTCGTTTTGGAGAGCAAAAGATGTGGGTTGGAATCTAGGACTGTATTTCTGAGTCCGAAAAGAAGTTTGCTCAAACGACAGTTTATACACGTCTGTTATTCGAAGTTGTGGTGTTAGTCTAGGAGCTTTGGTTTCCCTGAGTATGGTTCAATATATGTTGCAAAACACGACGTATTATTATTTGTGAAACAATTGCCATGTTATATAAAATCTATTACCTTAGTATAACTTTCTGCCTTCAGGCCTGTTGCTAAATGTTTGCATTGTCAAGATAATTATGAGTCTCCCCGATGCATGTTTTTAGCTGTGTATCACAGGCTCTTAATGAAAAATTTTCTTTACCCTCTCATCCCCTCTTGGAGGTTATAATGGCAATTATGTATCCTTCTGACTCATACATAATGCATGAACACTGCAGAAATAGGTTATTGAAATATTTCTCTTATCTCCTGCATCACCTTTCCAGCTGATGTACGGTGCATAGAAACTTAATAAACAGATGTTTTCTTCCACTTTTATGCTCCAATTGCAAATCTAGGTTGTGTACACATTAAAGAGAGTTTAAGGAGGTTAGTTAATTTTCAGAATAAACCGTGTCCTAAATTGGATTCTAGTCCTTGCTCTGCTATTAACTTTGTGGGGGATATTGATCAAGAAGCTTTATTTCTCTTGGTCTCATTTATTATTTGTAAAATGCAGTTTTGGACTTCATGATTTATAATGACACTGCCCAGACCTTGTTTCATTGTCTGTTGAATGAGTAGATAGAATTTTTCTATCTATTCACAATATTCATTTGACTCCGAAGAAAATGAATCTCTCCTTATTCATGGCATCTCAGCCTACACAGGTCCTTTCATGGTATACAACTGAATTTCAAACACTATGCTTTCACTTGGGTTTACTAACTTACCTCCAGTTCAAAACTATAGTAGAATCAGTTATGTATGCCTATAAACTCATATTTTATAAAATATAGTAATTGCATTGTTTTCCATCATCGATCAAAAATTCCTAACAACCTTCCATTGCCACTGAAGGCAAGACACGTTCAAACTCCCTTTCAGACCTGTTTCTCTGTTCCCCATTTTGTGGCCCAAGTGAGAAGACAGTTCCCATGTTCCCATGAGGACAAGGGGAGGACCCAGAGTTATGGGTGAATTACTGTGTGTCCTCAGAACACTTGTGAGTCCTTGTCTAGCTGGGCCCCCGCTCTGGGGTCTACTGTGGTACAGCTGGCTGTCTGCTGGTGGTGTGGCCTGTGCGCCCTCCCTTACTGATGTCTGGGGATTGTGGGACCTCTCTGAGGGCTTCCTTTTTTTGGTTTCTGGAGCTCTGGCTTGTAACTGCTTGCTCATGAGGCGTGATTGGCCGCCTTCACGCCTTGGCTGGGTACAGTGCCCTGGAGCTGGGGATTCAGTGTGGAGCCTTGATTGCTGCCTTTACTTCTCAGTCATTTGCAAGTGATCCAAAGTTCATCCCTCAGTCAGATTCTTTTGTCTTTCTGAATGATATTTTTTGAAAGTCTGGAGAGTTGGTCGCAGGGTGAGCCATCATCTGCTTCCTTCTTTAGGCCCGTGTGAAACCAGGGGTTTCCATCACAATGACCCTAAACATAAGAGAAATCAGTTTGATAACCTTTGTCTTCTTCCAACTCAAAATGCCAATCAGCCATTTCCAGGCTGGAAAGCATGTTGTCATATATGACCCTCATGTCAGGTGCCATAAAATAGCCCCAGGACATGCTGGGGACAAAACCCCACAGCTCTGGTGTTCCTCAATTTGTCTGGCTGTTTTTAGCAAATCCATTCATTGCATAAGTCTGAACATGAACGTCTGGCATGCTGTTCATTCTTTACCCTTCTTTTCCCTCAGACCCTGCCTGGGACCCAGGCTTCTCACCCACTTCCCTTTTTTGTCTGGCAGAGGCTTCTCCAGTGTGGACTCTGTCCTCCAGCTTCTCAGAGTGGGATTCACCTTTCATTTCCCCTGAAGGCATGGTGGTTATTGACAAGAAATGCACTTTGGATGCAGTTCGAAACATGTCATTCCCACTACTAAAGCACAGAGTTAAATCCCCCCGAAACTGAGAGACGGGTCGCCGCCTCTTGTGTTTCGGGGAAGGAAATTGCCTCCCAGGCCCCTTTAATGGTGAGGGGGATGCGTATCTCACCTGGGACACTGCTCTGCCCCACTTCCTGGGTGAGCCTTTGGGCTTAAACCCCTGCAGCAGGTCCTGCAGGGCAAGCAGCTCTGCCGTTTGGACCTTTCGAACCAGGAGAATCAATTTTGCTTGAACTTTTTATAGATGACTGGATTATGCTGTGGTTCCTGTAGTGAATCCCGGTAGGAGAATTCTTGTGAGGGCTGGAGGGCAGTGTGTTTCAAATTGTGTGCTGTGACCCGTTAGTGAATTGTGAAATCCATTTGAAAGGTCTTGAGCAGCGTTAAAAAGATGAAAGAGAATAGAATAGATAGGAAAATATCAGTGTACATAGCTTATCGTAAGGCAACATTCATTAAAATCTGTTTATTTTGTTCAAGATCTTAGCATGTTACACTGGATTGCTAATTAAAATGCATTTGATATGAAGTCCTGAGGTCATAATTTTTGAAAGTCATTCCTGTAGGATATTTGAGCAAAGCCATACCTGCCTAGCCAAATAACTGTTTTGTTTTGTTTTTCGAGAAACTGCTCTTGGTTTGGTATTGGGAACTAGGAGATACATACTGGGTCCCTGATAGTAACAACTTAGGACCATGCTCTTCCCCATGAACTGGGTATTGTCTGATTCACCACACCAGAGAGTAGGGCCTTCCCAGCACCACCGTGTCATCAAATGGAGGTGACGGAGATGGGACCAGGCACTGACTGATCCAGAGTGTTGTTCTCACTCCCAGCATATATCCTGCTGTACGGCTGCCATCTGTCTCCCCACCGAAGCTAGAATCTCCTGGGCAGTTTCACTTGATCCATTAACTGGGAAAAAGTAAAAAGAAAAAAAAAATCCTAGTTTACAGACTTTTTTCTCCCTAATTCTAAAATTGGCTGAACGTAGATGTGCAACATTGTGGGTTCACCAGACATGACTCTGAAGGACAGTGGTGAACGGAATTCTTCTCAGAGAAAGAAAAGTAGGCACATATTATAATGAATTATCTGTTTTGTCTCTAAGAAGAATCTGAAGTAAAGGTTAACATTGTTCCCTTGGCTTTACTGGTTGGTCTGGGATATGATGACTGGGTACAAAGAATGTTGGGGTGGGTGGAAAGCTTTGTGCTTCAATTGACTGCTCACTGCCCTGGAATCAATGTTTATATCTCCCCCCAAATTCCTATGCTGAAGTCTTAATGTGATGGTATTTGGAGGTGAGCCTTTGGAAGGTAACTAGGTCAGGAGAGCGGAGCCCTCATGATGTAATCGGTGTGCCTAGAAGAGAGAGAAAGCTAGCTGTCTCTCTGCTCTCTGCCATGTGGGGACACAGCAAGGAGACAGCCATCTGCTGATTAGATAAGTGCCCTGAGGGAGATACAGGGTCTGCTGGCTCCTCGATCTTGGACTTCCAGCTTCCAGAACGTGAGAAATAAATGTTTATTGTTTCAGCCTTGGGGTCTGTGGTCGTTTGTTTTAACAGTCCAAGCTGATGAAGATATTCTCCGAAGGTCCTTTTCTGAAGAGATAGCTCTTAGTAATCAGGTGGACAAGATGACCTGCTCTGTCCATATTGGTCAGCCTCATTCTCCAACAACCCCAATACTTGCTCAATGGTGTTAAAGGGCCAAGGCAGCAGAAATTCCTGTTTTTAGTCATATGTAATTCCCTTCACGGAGGCTTATCTGATCATTGGAGGCTCCATTTGCTATGGTCAGAAATAAAATCCAGGCCCATGTGGATGCCTCTTCAGTAGTTATACCCTGAGAGAAGAGAGATATACAGAAGTTATAAATACCTGCCCTTCCTTTCTTCCTTCGGATGTTGTCACAGCTTTGCATGAAGCGCAGAACTGTCACGGTCATTTTACCACCTGAAGAGGAGAGACAAGAGATTCACAGAAAAATGTGACTCTGAGCCCTTGACATCTTCAAGCTGCTACATTAACCCTAGATTGTTGTCACATGAGACAAGAAATCTTTGTTGTTTAAGCCACTTTTTGTTGGGTGCATTAGATTCAGATGGCCATTGTAATAAATGACCGGTTTTTTAAAGCTTGGTGGCTTTAAAAAACATTCTCTTGATGTTCTGGAGGTCAGAGTTCTAAAACCAGTTTAACCAGGCTGAGAGCAAGGCACAGGCAGCGTCGCACTTCCTCCAGCTGCTCTAGAACAGAATCCGTTTCCTTTTCCCTTCCAGCTTCTAGAGCTGCGTTTCTTGCATCCTTTCGCCTGTGGCCCCGCCTTCCCTCCTCAAAGCCAGCAGCATAGCGTCTCCAGGCCTCCCTCCGCTCCCTCACGCTGCCTTCTGGTCTGAGGCCCCGTCTTCTGCCTCGCATTTATAAAGACGCTCGATGATTGCAGTTAGAGGCTACCTTAATAATCCAGAACAATCTCCCACGTTAAGATTCTAAATTTAATCGCATCTTCAAAGTCCCTTTTTGCCACATAAGGTAACATTCACAGGCTCTACAGGTTAGGACCTGGATATTTGGGGGGTTGCATTATTCAGCCTACCATTGAGGGTGTTCGGCCACTTGCATCTAAGAGCTTTCTACGGGTACTCCCTTGAATGGAGAACCGTACACAGCAAGGGGCAGGGGTACCAGTAATTTTCCAGGTTTCAAGTTGATTATTCTGAATCTCCTCCCTCTGGTAAGGATATCATTTATCCTCCCTGACTTAAGGTCTCATCCTGGATTTGGATTTTACAGTATATTACTTTCTATCATGCCATAAATGCCTACTTCTGAACTTATTAAATATCTAAAAACTTTATCATAGTAACACACGCAACATTGCTCCTAACCGAAGAACTCATTTTCCAGTTAAAAACATAAAAAGAAGGTGGAGGCTAAGGGTCGTGGGATTCACTAGTCTTATCGTGTCCCCTGTAAATTAGACGCTTCTGGCCCTTATGGAATTAAAAAAAAAGGATTATTATGACCTAGTTATAGTCCAACTGGGAAACTATTTTTGTAAGATATAGTATAAATCAGAAGCTAATATGCCAGGAATAGATTGATTCTGAGAGGAGGGTGTAAAAGTAAAGGTTGCAATTTTCATATTTACACACCCGTACAAAATGTTGCCTTATGCCCAGACTCTGGGATATTTTGTTTTGGAGATTTTAGGGACCAAGGAATAAATGACTTCATCTTGAGACATATTAGTTTCTTCTGATTGAGTCTGGCCAGTTCAGGCTTTTCAGCTCCTGGATGAACATCCTTCCTCCTCACCCCCACCCCCCCAAAAAGGATAAAAGAGATGGTCGTGTTGTTCTGGGTGACTTTTATCCTACCAAAGGAAATAGAATTGCAATATGCATCTATATTTCTTTATTTGCTGTGTAATATGTATTTGGATATATTTTATGCACAACTCCCAACCTCTGTGGTTAAAATGTAATTTAAGCCATACATCAAAGAATAGCCAAATAGAAGTGTGATAGAATTAGAAATAGATTGCAAAGTCCCAGAGATCCTACAGACGATGAGGTTTGGTGCCAACAATAACTCTGACACACATATTTTATGGAAGTTACAGGCTCGGCCGATCAGTCGAAAGGTTCAATTTGCAGCAAAGCTTACGAGTGGCCATTACCCTGGAGAATGTTCAGTGATCGTGACCCCTGGTGTCCCCCCTGGTCTGTGTTGGAGATCTGGTCATGGCGTTCTGGCTGACCAGGGTGAGGCATTGCCTGGTTGGAAGATGCTAAGCTGGCCCTTCCCAAACTGCTCACTTCCCCACCAAGTCACATATAAATAACTACTGAAGGTCGATGCAAACCTGCATCTACTAAGTCATGTTGATCTTCTCTAGAATTTGGATTCCTGGTACAGTTTCTAACTCTACCTCCAGTGTCATCTGCTCCATCACCCACAAGTTGTATTGTGATGCCCAGGTATCACGTGTTTGCACCTTACAGCTACGGGACCATTGGTGTCTCTGGGCCACAAGGCCTGAGAGAGACTGCGCCTGGCCTACCCACCCCCACTGTTTGCTGCACATATTTCATGTAGGGCATAGTCACATTGTACTCTGTTCAGTTTTCATGGAAGTATCAGAATCGCTTCACCATAAAAAAATTTCATTTAAATAGATTGGGTGCTCTTCTGAAAGAGCACACGACAGTGAATTTCCTGAGCGTACGCTACTGTTGGATTCTTTCACTCTAAGGTAACTGGATACAAGGCAGACTCTTCTGCACGTCAGGTTCACTGCAGGGGTTCTCAGCCTATGCTGGGCCGTGAGCTGCTCTGTGTGTCTGATGAGGCCAGGGGAGCCCCACTTGGTATGTTTCTAAATTCACAAAATAAAATGAATCATACAGAAGATCAACCATATTGAAATACAATATCAAAATAATAAGCATTCAATATTTTGAAATATTATATGTAGTAATGCATAAAACAATATGCTCTAACAGTAGGCTGAGTGTTGTGATTTGAAGTTAGTTTCAAGCGTAAATGATATTTTGCACCTGAAACAATTGTCATGTGATATGGAAGTAACAGTAATTTCTTGGTGACTCAAGCACAGGTATTGCTAAGGCTACTGTGATTTGTTACGTACATTTAGAATCAAAAGAAGTGCTAATTTATTGAATTAGAAGTTCATAAAAATAAAAATTTATTTTTTCATCCAAATTCAAAGACCCCTAAATTCCATACACAAATCCTTTGGTTAAGGAGTTCTAGATAGCCTGAAGATTCTGATGGCTACCTGAAGACGATACTTAGGAATGCTACCGTTGTAAATAAATATCTTAACATCACTTACTATCACTCATTTAAGGGAGACATGTTTTATATTTCTTTTAGGTATGTATCCAATCTACTTACTTACACTGTTTCATCCAAAATACTTACTATTTTTCTGTTCCTGAAGTTCCTTTCTCAGTTACATACAACGTGAGCAGAGTTCTCTTTTTCTCTCTCCTTCCTCCCCGTTTCTTGCATTATTTACAGTCTAAAAAAATTGTTTTTGTGTTTTTTCTCTTTTTATCTGTGAGAGAAAAATGGGCAAAATAGTTGATCTATAGATTGTATATCCAACAAAAGATTTTGATCAATAATTCACGTGTCAGTCAAACATGGGTATAAGATTTCACTAGTGACAATTTTTGCATAAACATATTGCTCATTGGCTATAGCTTAAGGTAAAATTCATTTATAAAAATACATAGTATTTAAATCACAGCATTCAGCCATGTGGGGGAAATTTGAAAATACTTTATATATTGGGAGTTCCACAGTGAGTCAAGTACATTCAATTGTCAGAAATCATATTCTGTCTCAGGTATATTTACTCTCTATGTCCTCTAGAATGAACAATATTAATGGAAAGAGGAGGCATGCATGAGGCCTGAAGAAATATAGAAATATAATAATTATAGAAATGTCATAGCTGGATACTCTGCTGAGATTATTTGGGAAGAGTTTTTCAGAAGAGGTAGAGTTGTGTTGTTATCTGAAGGATGAGAGGAATGCAAGACCTCAGGCAGGATGAGAAAAAGCTGCTTTGAGCTATGCAGGGCTCTGAGGTAAGGTTGGCAAGTGAAAGACTGAGAAATTTTCCCAGAGGACCCACAATTAGGCTGGTACTGGAGGAGTTTTTTGGTTAGAAATATGACAGACATTGAAACAGATGGATAAGGTGAGATACATCAGCAGAGAAAAACGAGTGCAATAAAAGGTTTCTGCTTGATACAAAAAACAGTTTCAATTTGATTCAAAGACATAAAAGGTAAGAAAATACTTAGAGGATTTTAAACAGTAAACATGTTAAATGAAAGAGAACAGAATTACTAAGTTAACAGAATATTCTGGAATCATATATTGGTAAAATTAGGCTACAGTGGTATAAGCAATAAAAGACTACATCTATTCAATGTACATATTAAGATATATAATATTTGATGGCTTTTGATTATTTAATATTGTAAGTATTACTATACATAAATATTCCATATTTGAATGAGGATAACACCAAAATTAGATATTGATATGTTTAAACTATTTTTATAATCTTTACAACTCACTGTCCTTTAGGAACTAATGAACTCTAATGGCTCTGTTTCTGTTAGTCATTTGTCAGTTTTGCTCTGTTTCATTAGAGTTGGCTATTTCTCGACCCTAGGTTTTTTCTATCAACCAAATGTTCTTTGTCGACAAGTAAATTTGTCTCTGCTTCAAAATGTAAACTTTAACCAAAAATGCTCTTTTGTCTAGAAGCTATGTAATTTATATTGTACATTTGAATAAAATGTATAAAAGCCATTTTCTCTAGCAATTTCATAATTTTCTTCTAACAGCATTAGGTCCATGATTTTCAAGCAAATAACAAAAGAAAAGCACATTGTGTTGAAGGGAACTGTTAAGATCTATACTATGTATATACTTGAATATCATGATTTTTCTTCTACATTTTATCATTGTAATTGATACAAAATAATTTTATAAATCTCTAATATAGAATGGATTTATTACAAAAGAATTACTTGTTTAATGGTAGTTCAAAATATTTTCATTTAACATCACTCTGGTTTGCCAGATGCACGATGTGATTGGTTTAAACACATCAGAAAACCTCTCACCTAATTATGCAAATATAGTCAATGGACCATGAAAGCTCCATAGAGATTTTTTCTAGTTTATTGAATAAATAGGTATTTATTCATGATGAAGTTATTCTACTCTCCTGGGTGAAAACTTATTTTAGAATCCCTTCCAAAGTTTTAAATGCACTTACAGATTTGTAAGACAGTTATAATCTTAAAATACATTAGTTTAGCATTAAAATCAGAGATGTTATGAAAAGAGACAATTTAAAATCAATACTTTTTCTAAGAATAATCCTTTAAATAACCTAGTAACTAAAGAATTACTATTCATTGTTCCCTGCATTTCTTCTTTCACTATTATCTTAAAAAATTGTTGTATTGATCGATTGATTGAGAGACACACACACACACACACACACACACACACACATTGCTGTTCAGTTTTTAATGTATTCATTGGTTGCTTCCTGTATGTGCTCTGACCAGGGATCAAATCCACAACCTTGGCATATGGGGAAGACACTCTGACCAGCTGAGTGACCCAGCCAGGGGACAATTACTTTTCATGAAGGAAAAAAAAAATGCAATTTAAAAGCAACAATACCTGCAGAGATAAGATGAATACATTTTTATGAATGAAAAATTATTAAAACTATAACCATTTCTCCTTCTAAACTTAACCCTCAAAGCAAGTGGGGGGGGGAACAGAAAGAGACCAAATATTCCTCTAAGTTGTATGGTCATACAAATTGGATTTTAGTTGTCTCTTAAAAGAGTTTTTGGTTGGATTTACACAGTCATGTTTAAGTAACTAGCTTCTAAGTTCTCAGAGTGAGGGTCAAATAATATGTTTCTAATTTCAGGAGTAGTTTCATCCAGATTCATCTCTAATCCTCTAACACTGTATATTTCTGTAAGAAGTACTCAGATAAGAGAATTATTTCACTGACATACAGAGCCATCTTTTATGTCCATAAAGCCCCTTCTGAATGCAGTCTGACCTGTGTGAGGGTAGAGGATAAATGGGATATGGGAAAAAAATGATAATCTGACTCTCTGCTTTTCCATTAAAAAATAAAATAAAATGCAGCATTTCTGTGCCTTGTGAAAACTATGTTGCTATGGAGACTGCCTTTATGAATCCCAATGAAACTGACGTTAGCAACCTTCTGATTTGGACTTCCCATGAGTTAAGGTTGCCTCGCCATCCTCTAACCCTCATTCTCTGGTGAATATGCATCTCTAGGGCAGCAGAACAACACATGTAAATCTGTAAGATAGCCATTTTTTTTCATAACAGAGTAGAAAACATGGAAATAAGACATTGACATTTTCAAGGAAAAGAATGCATTTACACGTTGTGTGAAGACTATGCATTAAAATGGCTTTTTGTACTTGCTCTGCACATGGGTAAAAGAAGAAAAAGCATGAGAAGTTGGAAAATTATTTTTCTGTGTTTTTTATAGCTTTTTATGTGGTGATATTGCATGAATAATATTTAGACATGTTAATTTGATCTCTATTGATTTCCTGTTATTTGCTTCCATAAACAAACACCAAATTGTCTTCCTAAATGTTACTGCAAACCAGGTCGTGTCATTTTGGAATGTAAGAGCAAAACTCATAACCGAAATGACCCAGACTAAACCAAAGTGAAAGCCTGCTTCTTAATGTAAAGACACTAATGACCAAGCTGAGAAAGACCGAAATAGTTTTCCTTGATTAGGAGTTTTAGTACAGTGTCTCATTTTAATTTACGATGTGTTAATTTTTAAATACATTGTCCTTTTAAAGCTGGTGATTTGATTAACAGGAAAATATCACTTGGTGCATTTTCTCCTCTAGGTTCTCATCGCTTCTTGTGTACTTCTTGGAATGCTGGCCTGTTACAGTAATGATTTGCTTTCTTATCTATGTCTTTTCCAAACTGTGAGACGTTGGGTGCTGGACCTGTGTTCTCCTCATCCCTCTGTCCCCAGCACACTGTATAATGCCTGGAAAATGGGCAGGGGTGGGCACTAAGTTGTTCTTGAACAAACACTAATCGGGTCCCTGTCAAATACTTGGTGAATTAGTCCCATCTCTTTTTTGAAAGATCTCTTTAAAACATTTGATTCTGTCGTTCAGTTGAATGTATACATGATGTGCTCGGGTTCTTTCCTTATTCATAAAATGAATTTATATGCCAAGGGAGACCACATATAGTTTCCTATAAGATTCTGGGAGTTGGAGAACAGCTAACTTAAGTTTCACTTTGATAACCAATTCAAAAGTAATAAAAATATCAAAACAAACAAGCAAAACACTGCGTTGGAAGTACAGAAAATTTCCTTCATACTTCTAACACACAGGGTACATGCTGTGGCATATATGCATTAAAAGATAGCTAAGTACTATATGTCTTCGGGTACATGACAACGACTGCAGGACAGTTTTATGAAAAAGTGGGTGAAGGCACGAACTTTTTCAGAGTGGAGCTTCATTAAATTTATGGTTGTTGATTTGGTAAAATTGCAAAATTACTCTCTCTCAGGACTTTTAGGAAGACTTCTAGAATTTTCTTCATTCATTTTCATGATCGGGCATCTTCTTATCACAGACTTTCCCTAGAGATCTGCCCCAAACAATTAATTTTCCTTCTAACTGAATTTTTTTTTGTAAGTACTGCATCAATTTTTTTCTTTCTTTTCTTTTCTTTCCCTTTCTTTTTTCTTTCTTCTTCTTTTTTGTTGCATATGTACTGATATTCTCAAAATCTGCCATCCTCCCAGTGCTCCTAAAACTTGACTAATCTCTGCCCAAATATCTTTCTCTCTTTTACCTGCCATCCACAGATGAGGTACAATGAAAAAGGAGATGAGCTCAAACTAATAAGAACAGTCTATAGTACATTGTTTTTGACGATCAATGCGAGGGGGCCCCCCAAACTGGAAATTTATAAAAAATTGTGTATTTATTCTTACATGTTTAAATTTCATTCACCTTCAAAGTACTCTCCCTTTGATGCAATATGCCTATTGAGACATTTTTTCCACTGCTCAAAGCAGTTTTTGAACTCATCAATTTTCATGCCCTGTAGTGCTTCTACCATTTCTTATTTCACCTCCTTCACATCGACAAAATGTTTCCCTTTGGGGGCTTTTTTTCATCTAGGGAAACAGCAAAGAAGTTGCTCAGGGTGAGATCAGGTGAATAGGGAGACTGGGGTATGAGGGTCATGATGGGTTTTTTTTGGTCAAAAACTGCTGAACACCCAACGTGGTGTGGGTAGGTGCACTGGTAAATCACCCATCATGAAATGGGCCAATGCACTGAAAGAGTCTTCAAAGAAATTCACTGAAGCTGAAGGCAGCCCCTCACAGCAATGCCAGCAGGTTCACTGATGCAGATGGGTTCCCACAACACTCACCTAGTAGGGAAGCTGGTACTAGAAGGGGCCCACTCTCCAGAAGATAATTCTGATTTTGGGGGGGCACCCCTCATATAACTAAATAATATTATGAAGACTATAATACTACAAAGATTATTAATGGGAACACTCAAAAGGATAATTTTCTAAGTTTTGCGTGTACATGCAGAAAACTATCCATGCTTTAGTTCTGTTTTAAAAAAGAATTACAAATAATAAATAGGAACAATGAAATCCTAACTTTTCCCCCCAAGGGTCAATATGTAGCCTATCAATGAACTAACTTTCTACATCTATAGAGCATCATGAAAGTTAGTCTATATATCAGTAATGTTTGCATTATACATTATATCTCATATGATGGCTTAAAAAGTTGAAGAAATACACAATCACTTTTAAAGCTATCGAAGAAAAATAAATACATAAGGGGCGATATCCCAATCACTTGGATCATTGCTTATTTAGTATAATGCTTTCTTTTAGAGAACTGGATATTCGGGGTTTCATTAACACATTCAATAAGTATTTTGTTATTTGGTGACAAGAATTTGTATATGGTGTTGAGGTACTGTGGAATATCTAGAAAAAATTTATGTTAATTTATTTTATTGCAGATGATAATGGTTAACAGGAGGCGCATTATCATTAAATTTAGTATGTCGTTTATGAGCAACAGGCATAATATAGACAATTGGGAATTGATTTCCACTTTGCAAATGGGAAAAAAAAATCTCTTTTTCTCGGCTGTCTGCTGTCTCTGAGACCCTTTATGCTGTGATAATAAAAATGAATAGAACACACATGGGGCTTGGAACACTCAGCACTAACGTTTCCAGCCACAGCTCTGCCAGAATGAAAGAAGCCGATGACACCCAGCACCCTGTCCTCACACCTGGCTTCTGCAGATGGGGCCTGGCTACTCTGTTTTGGCATCCTTCGGACTTATAGTGGGACTCCGATTTACTCCCATGAGCTCTTACCTAATCGTTGCTCTGCTTTAAGAACTGTTCCTGTCGTTAATTAGATGACGCTGAGGTGCGCTACGTTCTTATGCCTGTCCCTTTCGTACAAATGAGTTTTAATGCTTGATGGGATATCAGAGTATTGCTGTGGACAAAATGCCCAGTGGCTTTATAATTCCGGAACCTCCAGTAACTGTAAGGAGGACTGGGTAAACTGCATTTGGGGGTCACTCGACAGCTGATTTGCCCAAAGAATGCCATGGGCTACAGTGAAATAATGTATTTTACTTGTGGCGGGCATGCTCAGAATAAAAACACATTAAGCTATTATCTCAATAAGACAGTGTAGGAAATAAGATAGAAGTTAAATGGACTGCATTCCTTGGACTTTTAATAGATATTCAGTAAAGCATGTTAAGGAATTGCTTCAGTGGAGGAAAGCTTCTTTTTAAAAAGGTTTTAGAGGCTTTTATAAGATAATATGAGAAAGATGTATTTGTGTTTATAACAAAGTAGATTCTTATAATGTTTATTTTGTTTCTATTAGAAAAGCAGGAAACGTTTTAAGAAAGGTATTAAAAATAAAACAAAGAAAATAAAAATAGTTTACCATCCCAGACGGAAGTTAACATAATTTTTCCACATTAATATATATGTGATTTACATACATTATCTGTACATACATTATTTTTAATGAGAATATACTGTATTGCAATCAGCCTTTTTGTTGTTAATTTAACAATGTATGGTTAGTGTTAATGAAAATTTTCTATAATACTCATTTGAATAGTTGCCGAGAATGAATTCATTTAGCTGATGGATCTTGATTACATAACCATTCCTTTGGTTATAAGCTTTGAATCATTTTCTTTTTTTTCTACCCGCCACCCACCTTCTTTCATTTCCTCACTTACTTTTGGTATAAGCCATTTTAAAATAGAGACTTTAATAGCTATATGTGATCCATACAGGATTATCTTCTTACACCAAATAACAAGAAATATAAGTGGCGGGTCAAAGGGTATGTGAGTGGTGCAGAGATCAGTGGGACTCCATAGGGTGCCAGCAAGCAACGTTTTCATTCTTTCGCCGCTATCCCTTTAAACTTCTGCTGTGAACTAGTGCTTTTGTTCTACAACTGGGTGAAATGTGGGACATGTGTCGTAGCTTTCCATGACCATGTTAATTAATAAACAGGTCCTTTTTAAACTTTATTTTTATTGTTGATGTTATTACAGACAGATGTGCCCATCTCCCTCCCCTTGCCCACCTTTACCCAGCTGCTGCCCCTCGCTTGTCCCTCTGGCCATCCCCACATTGCTGTCTGTGTCTATGGGTTGTGCACGTATGTTTGTTGACTAACCCTTTCACTACCTCCTTTCATCCAGTGCCCCCTCCCCACTCCCCTCTGACAGCAGTCAGCCCATTCCATGTATCCACGCCTCTGATTAAACAGATCCTGTTTTGACATCAAAAAGAACTGTCCAAAACCTGGAAGAACGTTATGGTTTTATGTGATTAGATGTTCCTTCCGGAAATAATCACCATTCCTGATGAAACTGTCCAACAATTCTCTAATAGAAATTAATAAACTTATGAGCCCTTCCTAAAATCCTAATAGTGTTCCACCTTGGAAAGAGTCTAATATCATTTAACCAGTCTAACAAAGAGTCTATAATGTTTAACCAGCCATTGCATTATATTTCATCCAATCTAATGACTATCATACCGTCACTCTTTTCCTTAAAATGTCCCTTTCAGCAGAATTATCTGATATGTTATGACATAAGCTCCTTTTCTTGTGACACATTTCAAGAAAAACTCCAACATGTGTTTATAATCAATTTGTCTGAGAATATGCTTTAATAGACATGAGAAATACTTGTCTGTAAGACTGAGCATGGTTTACTCTAGGTAGATAAATACAGATTTAAAAAATTGATCAATATATTTTGCTACATTATTGAGTTAAAAAGTAAAGGGTCATGTAATCATATTGTTAGATACAGGAAAAAAACATTTGGTTAAATTCAACACTCATTTATGACTAAAACAAACAACAAAACAAAAACTCCTTGGATATTAGAAACAGAAAGGATTTTTTAATCTGACAGAGGATATCAATAAATAATCTACAAGAAAAACCATATATTACAGTGAAATATTGAAAATATTCCCTCAAGATTAAGAACATGATGATGACACACCTTTTATTCAATATTTTAATTCATGCCCTAGCTACTAAGATAAGAAGCAGTGTAAGAATAGCTAAGAAGAGAATAAAAATTTCATTATCTGTAGAACAAAATACTTATGTACATGAAAATTCCAAAATAATTTATAACTATTAAAATAAATAATAAATTTTAAAATATCACTATGTTGATGATTATAAATAAACAACAATTGTATGTCCAGCAGGAAATTAATAGAAAAAAACTTACAAGAAAGATATTACTTATAATAACATCAGAAACATCTGGTTCATAATAATAAATCTAAATTGTGATGTGCAAAATATCTTAAAATAGCAGTTCACTAATAAAAGGTGTGTTTTTAACAAATAGACTAAGTTCTTTGGGTATTTATCTGGAAAAAAAAGATCTTGACCCTAACTCACAACAGAGTAAAAATATTGTTCAGATGAACTGCCAATCTAATTGCTAAAATAAAATAAGAAATATATTAGAGGGGAACAAGTGATTATGATTTTGATTAAATAGGAAAAAAAGCACTTATCATTAAAGAAAAATATATATTAAAGAATTGTTTATCAAAATAGATGGTTTGCTATGTTCATGGTAGAGTAACTAGACCCAGGATTTTCCTTCTTCCATAAACAAGTAGAGTACTGGATGAAAATTGTAGTGGTTTTCAGATATTGAAACACAGAACCGTGATCCTTAAGACAAAGATAACAAAAGAGGGATCTGGAGGAACAACCTGGCTGTCTGTATGGAAGTGTTTCCTGGATTGTGGCACAGAGAGTGGAATCATCGGGAGAGATTGGTGGTCCCCCCCAGGAATTTGAAGAGATAAAGTACAGTTTTGGAAATACGAGGTTGCTACATTTTGCAAAGAAGGTATCAGAGAGGAGAGAAATGCATGGAGAAAGCTTTAGAAATTCACGTAAAGATGCTTTTGATTGTACTGATGAAAACCAAGTTTCATATATGTAAGGTGAAATACCATGAGATTGGAAAAAGCAAGCCAGGAAGACATAATCAGAATAATTCTCAGACCCCACAAAGGGCTGGAAGGCATTTCATATTTCAACCAGACAGGATGAGGTCATTATTGAATACTTGGGGACTGAGTGGGGACCATAGAAAGGTCAGGTGTAGTAATGCTACCATGTCCTGGAATAATGGTTACCATAGACCCACTGTAACTAAGTTGAAAAACAAACTATGAAAAAAATCAAGCTGCTCTGCAATTAGTCTAAGCACTCAGCAGAACAAACTTTAACATTCTTGAAAGGAGGACTACAGAATCCAGCTCTCATTAACATAAATTCACCATGTTCAAAATTACTGGACATGTGAAGCCAAACAAAGGTGGTTGTGTAGGCAGACATGGCTCACCTTTCACAGAACCACATCAAAATTACAACTAAAATATAGAACAATCATCACTCAGAAGCATAAGAAATCAAGTTGAATGGAAGTCTGAAAACTACGGGATTAAAGAAACCATATCCAGGAGGGGCGCAGACATGGAACGGGCTGGTTCCTCACCCACATGTAGTGGATAAATCTTTGGAAGGGATATCTTGGGAGCGCCACACACCAGGGCACCCAGCGCAGAATTCCAGTGCCAGGAAGATAAGTGCCCACAACTTCTGGCTGCAAAAACCAGCAGGGATTGAGTCAGTTCCACTTAAAGAACCCACACATGGACTCACCTACTCAGACTCAGTCCCTCTGAACTCTGGCACTGGGGTAGCAGCTTAAAAATCACCATTGGTATAGAGGGAGAAACTGAAGTGTGTAGCATCAAGGTGAACAAAGGCCATTGTCCTTTTTTTAAACTCTCTCCCCATAGAACCAGCAAGCTGGTGTCATACCTGAGACTCCAATAACCTGGCTAACACTGTTTGACCTGCTTTGGAGATGCCCAGAGACTCCACCCCACTCAACTTATGGACCCACTTCAACTGTTTTTCCATATTAATGACTAGTCTTGGCTCATGCCTCACAACTTTCTAAATCCTCTCAAACAAGCAGCAACAGGCCTCAGTGAGCCCCGGGCCCGGCACTAGCAGCAGCCAGCCTACATTCACAGTGTGGCTTTGCCTGGGAATCTCCAAGCCCAGCACAGGCAGCAGCCATGTCAGATTGCTGCAAAGCTCAGGCAGGGTGGCCCCAGGGCAAAACACAGGTGGAGGTTGACCTTGGCTTGTAGCACCTGGGAAACTCCAGGGTCAGTGCACCCAGTGGACAGCTACAGACCACATCGGAGCGCCGCCACTCTACCTGTGCAAGGCTGATTCTCCACAGAGGGTGAAGGCTGGTGGTAAATGGTCACAGCCAGTCTTTACAGCTGACTGGCCTGGGTGAATCTCTTCCATTGATCTGCCAACAGCAACCAAGGATCAACTACCAGAGGAAGTCGTATTCAGTCCACACAAAAAGCATACCTTAAGTACCCAGCTTGGGCAATAGGGAGGCTGTACCACTGGACCCTACAGGACACCTACTACATTAGACCACGCTACCAAGACCTGGAGTCAAAACAGCTCTACCTAATACATAGAAACAAACACAAGAAGGATGCCAAAATGAGGAAACAAAGAAACATGGCCCAAACGAAAGAACAGATCAAATCTACAGAAAAAGAGCTAAACATAATGGAGATAAGCAATCTATGAGATGCAGAGCTCAAAATACTGGTTATAAGAAAGCTTAGGGAGCTTAGCGAGGACCTCAGCAGCATAAAAAAGATCCAGTCGGAAACAAAGGATACACTAATTGAAATAAAGAACAATTTACAAGGAAGTAACAGTAGAGCGGATGAAGCTGAGGATCAAATCACTGATATGGAAGATAAGGAAGCAAAAAACAACTGATCAGAACAGGAAGAGAAAAGAATCCAAAAAAATGAGGGTAATATAAGCAGCGTCTGGGACAACTTCAAAAGGTCCAACATTCGCATCATAGGGGTACCAGAAGGAGAAGAGAAAGTGGATGAAATTGGAAACCTCTTTGAAAAAATAATGAAAGAAAACTTCCCAAATTTGGTGAAGGAAATAGACATGCAAGTCCAGGAAGCACAGAGAGTCCCAAACAAGGTGGATGCAAAGAGGTCCACTCCAAGACACATTATACTTAAAATGCCAAAGGTTAACAGCAAAAAGAGAATCTTAAAAGCAGCAAGAGAAAAGAAGTTAGTTACCTATAGGGGAGTTCCCATAAGACTGTCAGCTTATTTCTTAAAAGAAACTTTGCAGGCTAGAAGGGATTGGCAAGAAGCATCCAAAGTCATGAAAAGCTGGGACCTACAGCCAAGATTGCTCTACCCAGCAAAGACATCATTTAGAATTGAAGGGCAGATAAAGAACTTCCCAGATAAGAAAAAACTAAAGGAGTTCATCATCACCAAACCATTATTATATAAAATATTAAAGGGACTTAAGAAAAAGAACAAGGTCAAAAGCATGAAAAATAAAATGGCAAAAAGTACAAATCTGTCAACAAGTGAATCTAAAAAACAAACTAAGCAAACAAGAACAGAAACAGAATCATGGAGAGCTTTTTGATGGCTGCCAGGTGAGAGGGGGGTACAGGAGAATGGATGAAAAGGTGAAGTGATTAAGAAGTATAAATGGAAAATCAAGATGGCGGAGGAGTTAATGGAAGTCACACTGACCACCTCCCAGGACCAATCTGGTATTACAACTAAATTGTGGAGAAATCACCCAGAACAAACAACTGAACGATAGTGAGAGAGAAGCCTTATAACCTCAGACCAACAGAAGAATCAGTTCAGTCCAACCTGACTGGTAAGGAGTGAGGTGCAGACGTGAGAAGGCTGGGCAACCTCAGGAGGCAGTGCCAGAGGGATATTTAAGTGACCAGTTGGATCTACCTGAGAAGAGTGGGGTCTAAACCATAAGCAAAGATCCCCAGCCTATAGCACCAGAGCCAAAAAAGTACATAGATAACACCCAGCTGCAAAAAGCAGCAGGGATGCCCTCTGCCAGAGACAGGCAGCGAGAGACTGAAAGAGCCATTTAAAGATCCAATGCATAAACTTTCATCTGCAGCCACTTACCCTGGGCTCTGGCAAAGGTGGGGGCAGAGTGGGCCAGAGATGCCTGAGAAAAGCCTGACAGAGGCTTTGGGAAGAGAACTGAGAGAGTAGCCGCTGCCAGGATCCCGGTGCTGAGTCATCCCCCACGAGGCAGCCCCCATTGAGCTCACACAGACCACTACCCTCTGAGCAGCAGTAGCTCGAGGGGAAACATCAGCGCCACCCCCCAGGAGGGATTCTGCCCCCACCCTGTGGTGCTTAAGCCTGACTGCTGAGCACAGAGTGACTAGATTAACAACCGAAGGAGACAGCCACAAATGGTAGATCCCAGGAAGTCTCGAACAGACTGCCTAAGGTCAGATGGGATCAACATCTGACATCACCAGGGGCGAATGCAGAAAGAAAAAAACAGTAGTAAACACTAGGGGCTACCGGGACGAAATCCACTGTGGTCTTCTCCATGGTTTGTGATATTTTCTTCACTACATAGCTTTTTAACATTCATTTCTTGTCCATCAAATTGGTAAATACTAAGTCACTAGATTTTTATACTATAGTTCATCTCTCCTTCCCTATAATAGTCTTCATTTCTTTACAGCCTTATTAATACTGGTTCATTTGCTGTTAATAGTGGGATTGCAGGGGGTAGTTATTTTTGCAGTCGTGGGTTTGTTTCCTGGGCTTTGTGGTTTTGCTCTGGCAACCAAATAATAGGAAGACAAAGCAACAACCCCCAATCCAAAGGAAAGGAGGAATCCCCAGAAAGATTACTAAATGGAACAGAGACAAGTAAACTATCAGGTATTGAGTTCAAAACAATGGTTATAAGGAAGCTCAATGAACTCAATGTGCTCAGTGAGAACTACAAAAAGGCTACAGGGAAACTATAAGGAACTCACTGCAAACTATATCAGCATCAAAAAGGACATAGAAACTATCAACAAGAACCAAGAGGAAATGAAGAATACAGTTTCTGAATTGAAGGGCACAGTAGAAGGAATCAAAAGCAGGCTGGATGAAGCAGAGGGTTGAATTAACGAGCTGGAGGATAGGGTAGAAAAAAACTCCCAGAAAGAGCAAGAAAATGAAAAAGAGCTAAAAGAGAATGAAGAGCGCTTAAGGGAAATGCAAGACAACATGAAACATAATAACATCCATATAATAGGAATACCAGAAGGAGAAGAAGAGGAGCAAGGGACAGAAAAGCTTTTTGTTTAAAAAAGTAATAATGGTAAGATCATATGGTATCTGTCTTTCACCACCTGGTTTATTTCACTCAGCATAATTCTCTCCATTTCCATCCATGCTGTCCTGAAGGATAGTAGCTCCTTCTTCCTTTCTGCTGTGTAAGTGGAAGCTAATCAACAAAATAAACAAGCAAGCAAAATATAACCAGCAACATTGAAATAAAAAACAAACTGACAGTAACCAGAGGGGAGGCGGGAGAGGGATAACAGGGGAAAAGGAGGGGAAGGGTCATCAAGGAACATGCATAAAAGACCCATGGACAAAACCAAATGGGGGAAGGATTGAGGGTGGGAGATGGGGAGGGTTGGGGCTGGGGAAAGTGGTGGTCGGAAAATGTTGACCAAAAAAAAAAAAAAAATAGACAGGGGTGGCTAAGAATAGTGTAGGAAATTGAGAGGTCAAAGAACTGATATGTACAACCCATGGACATGAACTAAGAGATGGGGAGATGATGGAATGGGGTACAAGGAGGAGGGGATAAACGGGAGAAAAAAATGAGACAACTGTAATAACATGATCAATAAAATATACCAAAAACCCCCAATAAAAAATTTTAAAAAAGAAGTACAAAATAGGTAGTTACAGAATAGCCATGGGGATGTAAAGTACAGTCTAGGAAGTAGAGTAGCCAAAGAGCTTATGGACATAAGCATAAGAACTTATGGATTAATAGCATAATCAATGAAATATAATAAAAAAAGGAAAAAAAGGCTAGCAAGCAAGAAGAAAAATGTAAGTCATTAACAGAAAAATTAGGCAGTAGAAAAATACATAAATGGCAAAAATGTTGGAATTAGCAGACAAGGACATTTAAAAGCTTATATGATTATGCTCAAAGTATTCAAATATTTAAAGGGAAATAAAACTAATGAAAAATGAAATAGAAGATTGAAACAAAGAACACCTAAAACAGAAGAACATGTAAAACAAAGAACAAGAAACAACGTATCGAATGGGTTTAAAAGGAGAAGGCAATATAGAAGTTTCTAGTAAACTTAAAAGTATTTGAAACCATAAGAACTGGGACACAAAAAGCTGAAAAGAAAAACTGAAATAATGATCAGACCTGCTGTTATGGGATGAATTGTGTCTATCCACCCCAAATTCATATGTTGAAACACTAACCTCTCGTATCTCAGGATGTGACCTTATTTAGGAATAGGGTTATTGCAGATGTAATTGGCTAAGATGAATTCATATTGAAGTCATAATATAAAGGGGGAATTTGGACCCTGACACACAGGAAGAATGCTGTGTGAAGGCGGAGGCCGAAACTGAGGTGATTCATCTATAAGCCAAGGGATGACGGGTTGCTGGCAGACCACCTGAAACCCAGAGAGAGAAATGTATTTCACAGCCCTCAGAAGGAATCAACTCTGCAGACACCTTGACCTTAGACTTCTAGCTTCCAGAATTTATTGTGAAACAATAAATGCTCATTGGTTACTCAGCACAATACCCTCTAGGTCCATCCATGTTGTTGCAGATGGCAACATTTTAATTTTTTATGGCTGAGTCATATTCCATTATGGGTAAGATAGAGGATGGCCATGCCATATGATTTCACTTACGTGTGGATTCTAAAACATGAGCAAGCAGAATAGAAACAGACTCATAGGTAGAGAGAACGTTATGATGGTTGTCAGGTAGGAGAGGAGTTGGGAAGATGGGTGGAAAGGTGAAGGGATTAAAAGGTACAAATTGGCTGTTACAGAATAGTCACGAGGATGTGAAGTACAGCATAAGAGATATAGTCAATAATATTTTAAGAAATACGTGTGGCGCCAGGTGGGTACTTGTTTTATCTGCATCGTTATTTTGTAAGTTATATAAATGTCCAGTCACTGGGTGGTACACCTGAAACCAATATAAATTGTATGTCAACTGTAAGTGAAAAAATATTTTAAATTGTTTTAAAAATTTTCTGTTGTTTAAGCCATTTAGTTTGTAGTACTTTGTTAGGGCAGCCCCCAAAATTAGTATGCAGGCCCTCCCCCTCAAAAAACAAAGTCGAAAACCGAAAAGAAAGCTGACTTTAAGAAAGTGGTTAGAAACAAATAGATTTATTCACGGAGCGTGGAAACATTGCGTATGTAACAGGTGGAACCAAAGTGCGTGCCACAGGAGGCATTGACAAAAAGGCCGAAGTTGATGTAAAGAACAATAAAACCTCATATTTAAATGTAAATATCATAAGTGTATTATACAACCCATTTAAATTACCTCTGTTTGGTATGTTTCTTTATATGACAGCTTTTAAAATATGGCCTCGAGTTAAGTGACACTAGGAACAAAACGTGAAGTAGGGAAATATAGTTTACCATTCATTGATTTTTACTGTTAGGATTTTACATTTTTCTGGCTCAAAAACAGCAAGATACCACATCCAAAAGTTTTAAATTTTGCTCAAAATGTCTTTAAATCATTACAAGAGGAGCTGTGTAATTCACATTTTCTCTTTGTGTTTCTCTAGTCCTTCAGACTAATGCAATTGGCTGGTGAATTTTTATTAAAATATCTATCACGTCTGAGGCGTTTCACGGTGAGTTATTCAGAATGCACATTGTGATCCTTTTACCGGCTCTCATCTGCACTTTATGGCTCAGTGACTAAAATGGAGGACACTCTGCAAGTCAGAGTGACTTCGCCACAAACGATGTTAAGGAAGCAAAATTGCATGCCAGGCAAATCTTTATCTCAATTAAGCTACTAGAACATAAAGGGTTTGCTTTCGTGCCTAAAAAGTAATACAGCTGCATACTGATGTGGGGTCTTTATTGAACTGCCCAGCACAGATTTGTTTTTTTCCATAGGTCACCAAGGTACTCAAATTTTAGAGGAAAAAAAAGAAATCTTTTTCTTGGATGCAATATACATAGACGTGTGTGTGTGTGTGTGTGTGTGTGTGTGTGTGTGTGTTCTGTGGCAGAGTGAAGTATGTGCATTTCCATCTGAACAGGACTTATCTGCTTTGGAAAATATCACATGGATGCTTCAAATTTGAGACCACAATTTTCCTATGGCAATTGTTACAAGTAATTCATCTTCGTGGGCAGAAAAAAAGATGTCCCTGCATCTATTTCCCCTTGAAACTGGCTGTCATACTATTTTTCTTTTATAGTGAAAATGAGAAAAAGTTTCTGAATGTCTACTGAGTGTTCCCGTTCATGTCATTTTTAACTCCATGGAACCATGCCACAATAAAACTACAGACTGCTCCAAGAAGCTTTTCTAAATAAATTCATTGGACAGAGGTGATTTTCTGCTGACCTCGCCTCTCTTGGGAGTGACAGCAATCACACTGCTTTGATCGCCACTTTTAAAATACAGCATTCTGTATTATTTGTCCAAATCTGACATACCATTGCCTGTGGATGGAAGCTTATGCAAGATAAAACGCTAATAGCAGTGGTAGGGAACATCAGAGGAGAGTTATTCAGTGGCTATGTGAGTTTACTGAGAATTTACTATGCGTGTGACTATCTAAGGCCACATGGGAGGTATAAACATGAGTCATTTTAGAAACTGATGTAAAGGTATGAAGACCAATTGTGCAAGTTGAATCCCAATGAGACTGTTTGTAGCATCCCACTTCTAGAATGACATTCTAGAGCTCAGACTTCTCTGTTTTGGGTTGAAAAATGTCTTGTTAAGTCTGCCATGTGACCTCACATGGTTACCATTTTCAAGTATAATGACTTTGATGAATATTTTCCGTTTGCACCCTCAAGTTCCAGTTTTGACCCTTTTCGATTCTACTGTATGCCCCAGGATGCTGATCTAGACCACAGGTTCCCTGTCCTCTGGATTTGGGTTGGGTTCAGCTAATGGGAAACACAGACGGAGGATGAGGTTTGCCTATGTTCTCAGGCTCTCTCCTTGAGCATTGGTTGCTTCCCTTCACTGGAGGCCAGAGTTTCTCTCCATACCAATGCCCCTTCTCAGTTTGAGTTTCTACCTCCTACCCTCTTCTCCTTCTGACCAAGGGATAAGAGTTCTCTCAGTGGCTAGACTCAGATTCAACATTATCCCTTGTTAAACTGCCCTAAACCCCATTCACACCTTTGTAAATCACCCCTTTAATAAACTCTTTTCAAATTGCTCAGCTTCAGCGTGGCACCTTTTCTCACCAGGACCCTACCTGATACAACCACTAATGTATAGTTTAGATATGTGCCCATGAGACTCGCACTTTGAAGTTAGTAGACTTGTATTATTATACGCCTAAGGATTCCATGATGAAGAAGGTGCAGACATGTGACTGTGCGACTTTTGATACTTTGTTCGTAGATCTTTGAGTACTCAGTGGTTGCAGAAAGGAGCTAGGCTGACATTGTTCATCTTTTTCCTTGTTAGCAGAGATTCATCAGAAAAAGGTTGGATGACTTAACTTCATGGAATGCTTCCTGGTTTATGCAACCACAGCAGAACAAGTGGTAAAAATGGATGGTTTGCCATGTAAATTTGTAACGATTTTCTGGGTTTTAAAGCTAGGGGATGAGAAGTGCATATATCCATACACAGAGTAGGCACAGAGAGTTATAGCTTATCTGAGAACCAGTTGTTGGTATGGAAACATAAATTACTATTCTAATAACACTCGGATACATGCTGTGTTGTTTGACATCTTGACCAAAATATTTTCCAATTACTGGCACTATGAGAAGAGATTGGACCATCTGTTTGAGTGCACAGGGAAAGGGTTTAAGGATTATCTCTGTTCTTTCTAACTCAGTGAAATGATAAGTTGTTAGATAAAAGTAAAAAAAATAATCCAAGAAGGATGTTGAAAAGAGGCAATTTTTGAAAAAGTGAAGCAATATCAAGGGCATCATCAAGAAGTCGGTAAGTAGAACAACATGATGCTTAAAAGAGGAATTACTGGAGATCCTACACCACTCTGAGTAAGGCAATAGGCCAAACTATTTTTCAAGGAGGATATTTTCAGAGCTGCTTAAGCAGTAGTCGCCAATGCCACCTGGGACAAAAAGGGCCATTTGGCAGGTGGAGGAAAAATGATTCTAGTTTTGCAAGAAAGAGAGGGCTATAGTTATTGATGATTCCCTGAGGTATGGTGGAGCAGTGGCAGAGCACGTGCAACAGGTGACACATCTTCTTACTCTAAGTATCCGATATGCAGTGAATACACTTCTGAGAACTAGCAAACCTGTTGTAACTCCCATGTCTATTGTTTTATGTAGAAAGAAGTTCTATTATCAGAATGAACTGGAAATATGAAGATTGAAACCTCGGGAAAACAATGGACAACTGAGGTCACAAGAAAACTTTATCTCTTGTGAAAAATAAAAAAAATTCAACCTAGTTGTTATAAAAAGTAGAACTTTATTTTTCTGATCTATAATTTATGATTCTGACAGGAGTGTCATTTGAGTGGGGTAGTCCATCTCATCGGCTCTGGAAAAAATGATTTTTCCAGAGCTCATGAGATGAGCAAGGGAAACAAAGAAAAAAAATAAACAAATGGGACCGCATCAAACTAAAAAGTTTTTGCACAGCAAAGTAAATCATCAACAAAATAAAAAGACAACCCACAGAATGGGAAAATATCTGATTAGGGGTTAATATCCAAAATTTACGAAGTACTTATAAAACTCAATACCAAAATAACAAACAACCCAATTAAAAATGTGCAAAGGAACTGAATAGACACTTCTCCAAAGAGGACATAGACATGTGTAAAGATGCTCAACATCACTAATCATCAGAGAAATGCAAATTAAAACCACATGGGATATCATCTAACGCCTATCAGAATGGCTATCATCAATAAATCAACAAATAACATGTGCTGGTGAGGATGTGGAGAAAGGGGAACCCTTTGGCACTTCTGGTGGGAAGGCAGACTGGTGCAGCCACTGTGGAAAGCAACATGGAGATACCTCAAGAAATTAAAAATGGATGTGCCTTTAGATCCAGCAATCCCACTTCTGGGAATATATCCGAAGGAACCCCAAACATTAGTTCTAAAAAAACATAAGCACCTGTATGTTCATTGCAGCATTATTTACAACCACCAAGACACAGAAGCAGTCCAAGTATCCATCAGTAGATGAGTGGATAAACCAACTATGGGACATTTACACAGTGGAATACTACTCAGCCATAAGAAAGAAAAATTTACCCTTCGTGACAGTACAGATGGACCTGGAGAACATTATGCTAAGTGAAATAAACCAGTCAGAGAAAGACAAATATCATATGATTTCAGTCATATGTGTAATCTAATGAACAAACTGAACTAAGAAGGTAAATGGAGACAGATTTAAAGGTACAGAGCAGATGATAGCTAGGGGGAGAGGGGGCAATTAGGGGGTGGAGGGCTTGAGACAAAAGGAAAAAGGACTCATGGACATAAACAGTGTGGTGATTCCTGGAGGGAGGAGGGGTATAAGAGAACTAAAAGGTAATGTAAAAAAAAACACAATAAAAATGAAATTTAAGAAAAAGAGTCAATCAGATTCTTCTAAAGTTAGAAAACACTTGTTTAGGGTGTGTTGTGGATAAAATAAAGCATGTTTACATTAAAGAATGATTGGCAGGAAATTGGTTTACCTGACTGACTAAACTGGGTGGTTGAAGTGAAATAGGAGAAAAAAATAAACAGAATTAAAAAACAACAAAATATGAATCTGGATCCCATGGAAAGCCACAGCTAATACATAAAAAAGCCACACTATGGCTGATTCAAGTCAATTTCTTGGTGAAATGGTAGTGTTGAGCTTATGAGTGATCAGAGTTAAAGGCTTTTTCTTAGATAAATCAGTGATGATTTCACAATAAAGAACTGGGCAACCTTCTTTCCATCACATAACAGTAGTGAGCTTAACCTAGAAATGGTATGGATCTAGTTGGAGCTGAATTTCCCTTTCTATAAACATCTTAATTATTTTTGGAGGGATAATAAACTATATTCAAAAAATGGTTAAAGAAACCAGGTAGAGTTTAAATAAACCAATTGGTCTTATTTCTAAAGTATATAATTTTTAGATTACTACCTATGACCCAGGCTTAATCACTAACTTTTGAGAACTTCTTATGCTCTTTATGACTTCAGAACATCCCATAAACCTCAGACCACTCACCTTAAAATAGCAGAGTTTCAAACTTCAGTAGGAAAATGATATTGTGGGGTGGCAATTTTACTACTGACTGTGACTTTACATAAAATGATATCCTTAAATATACTGGTATAAGTATAGTAAGGCAGGAGTTTAATTATATTTGTGCTTTAAGTTATAATATTATAAAAGATCTATTTATAATTTTGCAAAAACAATAATGAACAAAATGTTCTACTTAGTTTCTTTTTAGATTCTGACAGAACATATGGTCAGGAAAGAACTGTGGCACCATGCTGATTTTATCTGCAATTTATTTCTTTGGAGAGGTGCCATTTTCTTCAAGAAAACGGTTTATCAATTTTGTTGGAAAGTATTGACTGCTCTCTTGAGCACCTTTTTTTTGAAGGATATCTACCATACAATAGCATATTAGTTTCAGATATACAACATAGTGGTTTAAACATTTCTAGACCTTATAGTGTGATCGCCACAGCAGGTCTAGCATCCGTCTATCACCATCCAGAGTTATTGTGATCCAATTGTCTATGTTTCTTATGCTGTACTTTACATCCCCATGACTTGTATATTTTGTAACTGAAAGTTTTGTTTCTCTTAATCTCCTTCATTTTTTCTATCCATTCCTCCCACCCACTCCCCTCTGGTAACCATCAGTTTATCCTCTGTATCTATGAGTTTGTTTCTTTTTGCAACTGGCTTATTTTTATTTTACGGTCACTATGATCCATTGTAACCAATGACTTAGTTACCTGATCTGCCTGATGCGATCACATGATCCATGTTTCTTCCACTGCAGAGTAGAAATCTCAAATTCTCATTCACGTCTCATCTTTAGCCAATGGAAAAGTCCCACAACATGCATTTTGTTCATTATCCCGAATCATGGTATTGGCTTATTTTTCCAAAATTCACTTTCCTTTCACTTCTTATATTAAATGTTTAAAGCCTCACTATGTGGTGTCTCTTTTTACAAGCCAGCTTACATCCTTTCTAAAGCAAGCTGGTATATGAATGAAATAGATAGATGATAGGTGAATGGATAAGTAGCAGGAATCTAGAATTTATTTTACATTAAATAGCAAAACTGCAAAGATGTGTGGTGCAGTGGAAAGCCAAATAAACTACTTCATAGGAGAGCTGACACTTGGTTCCCATTCCACCCTTAACTAGCTTTGGTGATTTAGAGAAGTCATTATACTTCTCTAAGCCTCAATGCCCCTATTTATCAATAGGGAGAGTGACTGGGTGATGCGCAAAATTCATTTCAACTTTCATAATATGATGGGACTGAAAAATGCCACAAGGAAGAGTATGTAGAAGGCTCTCATGCAGAAGCACGCCATTAATTATTACTACCATGTAAAAATTATTGCTATTTTCTCATTGCAACAGAGACATTTTCTTAGGGGAGAATGGAGTTATCAGACGAACAACAAAAGTGCCTCCTTGCCTGAATAGTTTTATCATGGTCATGGCACTAAGAGTAGAGCTGAGTCTTCAGTCTGATTATAAATTACTCCAGGGATGGAAAGGTTGGTGACAGATTCTTGATGAAATCCAACAGAGGTGATAGGAAAAAACTTAGAAACTGCTAATTATCACTAAGACTTCTTTTAATGAAAAGTTTTGGTTTCTGCCATATAAGAAACCCACCTTTAATATACGAAGTGTTTAATATAAGTTTCCATATTTAAAGTTTTCTTAAAATTTAGTGGCCTTTCCTCCTTTTTATAGAATATGAAACTGCAGGACTAACATATCCACAACAGGTGCCCTTGTCTAGTAAATTTGCTCCTATCTATAAAGCCTTAGGCCAAAACTTCCAAGGCCGCTTTGGGATAGGGAATTAATGGACAAGTTTGGTCTTAAGGAACCAATGCACCGATACCCCAGTTGCAAATGTTTGTTTCTAACAGCTAACTACGCCTTTTGCAAGTGCCCCTAGGTCTATAGGAGCCACCTCCCTTTTCTGGCAAATATCTGGGAGTTTAGGTTCTTCCTCAGTGGGTAGCAACCCAAAAAGATAGAAAAAATAATAGGGACAAAAAAGGCCGGCCTCTTTGCCTCAAAGGGGGATCAGCCTGTGGTGTCATTCAAGCCTCAGGGCTCCCTGTAAGGGCAGGCTGAACCTGGACTTCATCTCCTGGGCTTGCGGGGCTGGGGGCTTGTAAGATACGGTTCCCAGACTGCCTTGCCAGCTGTGTTCCTGTTACAGTCAGCCAGCAGGAGGTACTGGTGGCTGGTTATTGCTGGCTCCAACAGCTGCTACACCTTCTGGCATTTGCTGTAGTGGCAGATGGGGCAGGACAAATAAAGACCCCAGCAACCCCAGCAGTGGAGGTACCTCTAGCAGGTCGGTAGCTCAAGCTACTGAGCTCAGGCCATTTCTGATTTCAGGTCATCTTCTGTTTCTTTTTTGCTCCTCTGACAGTTCCCATTCCTTTTTGCTGCTCCAGCCTTTTCAACATCATTGTGAACAATTTCTTACTTTAATCCCCACTCTTTAAATGTCTAAGGTAGTTTTCTCTTTTCCCAACTGGATCCTGACAAGTAAAGTAACTAATATTTATATACTACTTGTTATAAGCCAGGCACTTTACAAAAGTTAACTCATTTAACCTCTAAAACCAATACACGTGTCACTGTTTTTTGTATGGACTGGGAAACAATGTGCCTGAGGTCGTATGACCAATAAGTGGCAGAGCCTAAGCAGTGGAGGATAAGAATTCACAGTCCGTCCTGTGTGTCGGGGCTCCTTATGCTGTTCTCGAGGGTCATGTTTCTGGCATTCCTCTCTTCTGGACTGAATGTTTGTGTTGCCCCGCAAAGTCATATGTTGAAGTACTAACTCCCAGTTGGAGGGGATTGGGAGGTGGGGCAATTGAATGGTGTTAGGTCATGAGGATGGAGCCCCCATGAGTGAAATTAGTGGCCTTACAAAAGGGGCTCCCTGTCCCTTGTGCCATGGGAGGGCACAGGAAGATGGCATTCCGCGGTCTGGCAGAGGTCTCTCACCGGAACCCAATCATGTTGGCACCCTGACCTTTGACTTCTAGCCTCCAGGCTGTTCATAAAGCCTATGGTACTTGATTATAGCAGCCTGAACAGACTAGGAAGACTTCTCACATTCCTTCAACATTTATAAGTATGCGTAAGTCATAGGATGCTTTTGTCTTTTGTGTAGATTCACCATACTTGCTTTCATACATTCAGCTTTATTTGAAATCTCAAAGAGCATGATGTTGACATAACAATTGAAGAGGTCTTTAATCTCAAAGTTTTGTTGACCGAAATCAGTTCACTTTTTTATTGCTGATGCAGCAAAGTGAAATAATATTGAAAATATTAATGAATATATGTAAAATTGCTTCTCTTGGTGCCAATTTTTTAAGATACTGATGTTCTGAACAAATTAATAAATACTAAACTTCAATAAAATTGATAGTTTGTGTAATCAGTTTGTCAATTTTTTTATTCATTTTTCCACAGCCACATTTTTCTTTCTGAAATGCAATAAATTTTAGGTCACCAAGTACTTTACTCTCTCTTAAGCAATAATGAGGAAGGAAAAGGGATTAAGTTTATTAAGCTTCTAATGTCCCACTTAGTAAATATTAGACCATATTTGCCTATGTCAGTGATGAACACAAGGCTAGAATTACACATTCTTTAACCAAGTAAAACAGTTCTGCTATTGGTGCCACTCACTTCCTAAAATTCTGTTTAAACTTTCTCTTTCTCAATTTTCCCATCTGAAAAATGAAGAGGATAATAAGGCATTCTTATAGGGTTGCTGCAATGATTAATTAGGATAGAATGCATAAAACTCTTCCCTGGCAAAAGAAAACAATGTGTATTAACTATTACGCCCTTTCATTCTCTCTCCCTACCACCCTTTACTCTTCTCTACCTCCTCCTCTCCCTCCCTCCCTCTCTATCTCCTACTCCTTTCTCCTCTTCCCCCTCCCCTCTTTTCTTTGGATATGGGGATAAGGAGACTCCATGAATGAGTGGTCTAATAAGTGAGAATTTGTTTAGAATAAGTTAGCTAAATTAAAGTATTCAAATTTTAATTTCATTGAGTAAATACTACTGTTTCTAAAAAGTAAAAAATATTTTTCCTAATTAAGATGAAAACATACCTAGCAACTGTACTGTTTTATATAGGGTTCCAACATTATATTGAGATGCATCATTCCATCTAAATTATAATAAATGGTTAGTATCCTAATTATCAACAGAAGTAATGGCCAGGAAGATCCTACTGCTTCTTTCATCAAGTAAGCTATACTTTTACTCTTTCTTCTTATCAGCTAGCCTCTTCTAAGATTCCTAAAATTTTGAAATATTAGATTTTATTTAGGTTTTACACTTCTGAATGAAGTATATATATATATACACACACACACACACACACACAAGATTGAGGGGATTCTCCAAAAAATCCCCCCTAAGATTCTTAGGCATTTCTTGTTCTTAAGGTATAGAACTCATGAGAACTGAAGAATTATAAGTTGAAAAAGACTATTATAAAGCTGTTACCTATTAAAATGCATTGAAATGTGTTAGGGTGTTTGCTTCACTGACAGAGAAGGTAACACTTGAAAATCCCTTTACATATCAAGATTTTGCTTCTTTCTTTTGCACTTTCCATCCTATTTTCTACCATGCTATGTTCTGCTTTCTGGGTTTTTTGCTACATTTTAAAATTTGTGGCTATTTAGATATTGCTAAAGATAAACAGTATTTATATGATTGCCAACAATAAACCAAGATTCAAAACATTGTGAAAACAGTGTCAAGACTTTTTCACTACACTTTGATTTTTTTGAAACATAATTACCAGTTCCATAAGCATTATAGTAATGAACCACATTTGTTGGTTTTAAGCAATTATCTTATAACAGTTCTGAGCAGCCCCATTACCTCTGATTGGGCAACCTCATTCCCAACAGGAAATGTCAAGAAAGCAACTCTCAGTGCCCTCAAGGCTGGGCGGAAAACCACTCAAAAGAAACAGGAAAGCAGGAACCCCACTTATGTGGGCACCACTTCAAAATCTAATGTGGATTTTCCAACTTGATAGGTTGGGAAGCTACAAAAAATAAATAAATAAATAGATAAATAAATAAATAAATAACAATGAATGGACCATGGAATCATCACTGACTTTTGAAATAGAGGCTGTTGGCCCAGTTCTAGTCATGAGAGTAGAAAGACTTTTTTTTTTCAAGTATAGTCAAGAGCCAGCCCTCTGAAGTCTCTGTGTCCTGTGGTAGCTCTTCACATTGCCTATCATCCTTACTAGGGCCCATAAACCATCATTTCACACCTTTCTTCAACCTAGTGTTCTCAAGGTAGGGCCTTCTCAGCCTCCAGCAGACTCCATTCAGAAAATACCCTCCGTTATTACTGACCTCACAGCTACAGCACATCTGTTTTGGACTTCAATTTGTAAGACCTGCATACCCAGGAAGCTTCGCTGCCTCGCACTATTATTGATGTCATTGTTTTGCTGTGTCAATATTCCTCTTTACTAGCAAATGCCATAAGGACATCTACACTGTCACAATTGGGCAATCAGAGGATGATGGAATGTTATTCCCCTAAGTCAGAGGATGGTTATTTTAAGCACCCAAGAACTGTTTCAAGCATCCAAGCACTGAACAGCATTTCATGAGATGATTACCTGGGTGAATGTACAGATACTCAGATACTCAGGCCTATATCTGCTTAAATTTCTAAGGAATATAGTTTTTCTCTCTCGGCTTAAAAGAAGGCACTGACAGCTCTATTATTTCTACATATTAAAATGGCATAAATAAAAGAAGTTTCAGGTGATTTAAAACCACCACAATGATAATAGGAAAGTGTAGAGGAATCATTCAATCCTAAATTTTAAGACCTCTGTATTTTAAAACATTAATAATAAAGCTGGATATATCCTACCTTAGGGGAGAAAAGCCCAGTTAAGTTCATGTCAGGATGAAAATTATATTTCTTTACTCAGTTCTCATAAGCATATTTGACTGATAATTTAAATTAATGAGGCACTGGGAAAACTTCACTTTGCATTGCAAATGGAGCAGAGAAACACGAGTCAGTAGGAAAATAAATTTAATAGCTTCGAACATAAACCATATCAATATAAAGGTCAGGATAGTGTTTTCTCTTCCCATAGCAAATAGAATCAAAACATCAGTAAAGGCATCCTTTACATATTCCTAGATAATGCCATAAATAGAAAGAAACTCTGGCAATAAATAATTATTTTTTTAGAAAGTCATCCTCTTTCCTGATCTTAGAGCTAAAAAAAAAAAAAGGATTAATGTTACTTATAGAGACACCTAATTTGCATACAAATGAAACTTTAGGTCTATGAAAATTTGTCTTTGATACTGTCAGCATATATTACATTAAAATAATAAAAAACTTCAAAAGAAACAGTCAATTTTCTTCTGGTTTTGTTCATTTTTATTAACCATTTTGTTAAGTGTTTCTAAACTTTCTCTGTTCAATTTGCTAAAGAAAAGTGTTTGGAACCTATGAGGTTGGTTTGACACAAAATAAAACTACAATCTATGTAATTCCAATAGTTAGCATACTTTGTATATAGTAAGAATCTGAAGTAATTAGAAACATCATTTAAAGATTGTCCTAATAACTTGAAGTGTGAGTCAGAAAAACTCAACCAAATTATAACAAAAAATAAACTGTTGTTAAAACTCTTTCCCTTGCACAACATAAAATTCACATCCAATTAAGTTAAAAAGATATAAAAATGAGCTAAAGCTCTGCTTCAATAACCTTGGAAGTCAGCCCTTGAGCATAACCAGGCTTGGAAGTTCAATCAGCACATGAGCCTGATGGGTTTCTCATGACCAGAAGACCAACACAAGTAAGAGAGCATGAAAACTCATTTCAGTATTTCTTTCTCCATATTATCGGCTTGAATGAAAAGAGCAAAACCCAAGGAAAGGTAAAACAAGCATCTTATCTGGTTTTGAAAAGTGAGCTATTATTCCCATAATAACTTAGATGCAGTTTCTGTTTTAAGCACCTGAGGGTGTTTTAGCAAATCATTATCCAAACATCAGCTAATCAGAATCCATCTAATGTTAATGGACAAAAGGCAGCTTATAGTGTCAGGGTTAATACTGACTATTAAAAAGAGACAGTAATTCATTAACGTATAAGCCAGAACACATTATCCCTAACTATGCCTTGCTTAATTAATGTGAACCAACCACCTTCTGCAGGCTTTCATCTCCAGTGAAACCCTCATCTTCTGGGTCATTGGAGTTCAGGAAACACTACACTGCTTACTTTATTTCCACCATTGTCCTAACTGGCTGGATGCATTGTACTGTTTATCCTGGTGCTCTCACTTTAAAAGGTAAAATATTTGATTCTTTCTTGATTCACATACTCCCTCCCTAGCTAGCCTCTCCATTCTTTCACTTTAGATTTCATATTCACCATTTTTTCTTCTCAGTAGCCAAGTTGAATTTTGGATTTGGTTCAGCTGTATAAAGAGTTTGGTAAGTTTTCTTGTGAGCCATGGTTTTTCTTTTCATTTTAACATCTCAGCCATACCTGCAAAGAAAATTCCAAAGTGCCTTGCCTGACAATTTAGAAATGGCAAATAGTATCCTCTCTTAAACATTTCGTGTGGCATTACATCATGCACCACCTCCAAATTTGTGTCCCCCCTGCAGTCTTTCATGTTTTTTCAAGGAAACCTAGCTTTTGTTCTTTTATCCCCTTTCGTCTGTTTACTTTTGCTTCCCCTTAGGCTATGTTCAAGAGAGGTTTTTCTGTTTTGTTGGGGTTTTTTTCTCTTTTCCCATATTAGGCTCCACTCAGCTCCACCAACTGTCAGAAAACTATGCCAATAGCAGAAGAAAAGTTTTTACTGTTTTTCTCAAAGGGACAGCAATGCTTTCCACCTATGGGATGATGTACAAGCAAATACCAAAAGTCACGTGAACTCAGTGTATAGAAAGAACATTGGTGTGGGAGAAAGGAAACAAACACTGCCTGGGCTATTGCTCTCCTGACTCTGTGACCCTGAGTAATTCAAAAATGAAACTTACAGGAACAAATGTCAGCTAGTCCCTATCCAACCTTGGGGTCATGATGTCATACTGCCTGTCTTTTAAGGTAGTTTGGAGCATTGACTGAAATAAGGTGTGAGAAAGCAATTTGTGTAACATAAACATTATACGAATTCAGGTTATGGTGCTTATTTTGTTATTTGCTTTGTTTCTTTAAATTGTAAGCACAAACACAGCAGGGACATTCTTCTGTTAGCCCTTTAACAGCCACTAGCAATTTCTTAGGCAGAATTCAATACACTCCCAGCCATGGAAATTGGCCGATGTCGATGAAAATCATTGAAATTTTTCCCCTCGTTACAAAAATACACATTCCAGCACACTTAGCTTTCTGAAAAAAATGTTGTAGCAATGTTAATAAAATAACAAAGAATGACTTTCTATATCTGTGTTTAGAAAATAAGGCTGAGGAGGCTTATGTGGGCGTAGCAGAGTGGCATTGAATTTAAGGGCAGAGCCAGGGGAAGAAGCGATGGTGTCGTCACACACTTCTGCTTCATTACTCTCCAGAACTTTCTTTTCCTTAATGCATGTATGCAACTCGCCGCATGTTAATGAAAGTGGTGTGTGCCCAATGAGGGGAAACGAGAGCTAAGATTAAAAACCAACACCAATGATGCACATTTAATGAACTGGTCTTACAGTTTAGGGCACTACTTCTTTAAAATTTTGAATTTTTTAAAGGCACATTAGCAGAATCTATTTGGGGCATAGAAGAAGTTCAAATGAAAAAAAAAACCACTTGCTTAAAAATTAAACAGTGATTAGTTTCCATGGCAAACAGAAACTGCTGGTCTTGGAGCCATTATTTGAAAACTCATGATTTTGATGTTACAGAAATGTGGACTTGAGACCAACAACGGATCTGAGGCTTTGTCATGTGCTCTGAGCATTTGCTCTTCTGTGTCTAATCTATATTTCTGTGCTTTGTGTGTGTGTGTTCCTGTGTTTAGAGAGTGGATAGAGTATCCTAGCTGGATGAAGTTTTAATCAATTGTGAAGTCATTTGTTTTTCCCGACGCTGTCATTTTGGGCTTCCTACCATTTGGGAAACTCCGCTCAAAATGGCATCATTCATTAGCATAAGGAG
>PVJD01007427.1:0-84855 GCA_004026545.1 Mormoops blainvillei
CCAGGGGTCTCGGTCCCACACCAGGCCCCCCCGTCCAGGGCTCCAATGCCCAGAAGAGAACTCCCCATAATTTCCGGCTGTGGAAACCGATGGGGGTTGTGGCTGAGTGAGAAGGAGGGCTTCTGGAGTCCCAGGCATTCCTCTTAAAGGGCGCACCTGGACAGACTTAGACTCACGGGCTCTGCGCTCCAGCGCGGGGGCAGCAGCTCGCAAGGCACTAGGGACATACAGGGAGGATCTGAATTGCCTGGCTTTGAGCAAGGGCTGAAAGGCTAGCTTCGTCCCAAGACAGAAGCGCTGGCAGAGGGCCATTATTCCTTAGTGGTTTTTACCCTAACTTCACATGTGAATCATTGAGGAGGTAGGTTGGGTCATGTCAGATAAACTCAGTCAGAATCTCTAGAATGGGGCTGGGGCATGAGCATTGTTTAAAAGTCCCCCAAGCGCTTCTGATGCACATCTGATACATCAGACAGCTACACAGCAATAATGCCGTGAAACGACTACCAAATCTCAATCATTTACAATAACAAACATTTGTTTTTCTCACTTCTGGGTCTGCGGATGGGCAAAGGTTTGGCCAGTTTCGGCTGAGTATAAGTTATACTTCCAGACCCTCAAGGCTGTGTGTCTCATTCTGGGGCCAGCGGCTCTCTGGGCATGTCCTTGTTTCTGGTAACGGTAGGAGTGCACGGGACCAGAAAAACGTGGTGCCTCCTGAGCCAACCTGTAGCACTATCGCGTCCTCCCACATTTCATTGGCCAAGGCAAGTCACATGACTAAGCTCAGCACCAATCGGCCAAGGAAGTGGACTCCCCAACACCCCCGCCCCCCGCGCTGCCTCATCAAACGACATGGAAAGAACATGGATATATAATTCTGTTGGAGGATGTAGAGTGGGAACACTAGTCTGATTTACCACAGCCGATAACCAGAGATACAAGGAAAAGAGCTTAGAAAATGCCCGGTAAGAGTAGGTGCTCAGTAAACATTGTGTATTCTCCGGGACAGCAGGTTCCCTCTGAGCTGTGACACGGGAGCTGCTTTCCCTCCATGACTAGCGCCAGGGATGAGTTGGCTTCCCACCCTGGCAGTAAGTCAGTTTCCAGGGAAAAAAGGCTGTGCCATAATACACCAAACACTTTGAGTAACTAGGAAGAAAGCTCCCAACTGGAGGCAGCAAGAACTATTATCAGCTGCTTAAATATCCATTTGCCCATCCACCACTCACAAAGTGCTCTATTTATTTGCATGCTCTGTAATATAGCGGCAGAGGGAGAATTCATTAAGGCAAATTGTGAGGGTAGTTTTTTAAAAATTTCATCTCTCTGTTTTATGCAGTGCACAGTTCCCTGTTTAATGAGAACTCCGCAAGTCCATTTTCCTTAAGGGTTTAATAAAAGTATAATTTTAAAAATTAAGACAGATGGAGAAAGTGCTGAGGGAAGCTCTTTTTCCCATTAACTCACAGAGAAGACCTTGATACTGCAAGATGGGTAGGGGGAAGAAAGGCCCCAGAAGCTATCAACAGTTCTTTAAGGTTGCATAAAACTCCAGCCTGGGTTTATGTGGCTCGGGGATTCCTGCTGAACAGATAGGAATTAGATTTATTTGGTTGAGTAATGGGACTGTTACTAGCTGGCAGTTTAATTAATGCTGATATAGAAGCTTTGCTTTTTCTCAGAATTTGAACTACAGAGCACTGGGAAAGAGACATTTACATTTTAAAAACTTTTTGAATAATCTTGGTTGCTTTCAGAGGAGAGAGGAGAATGAGGTAGGGAGAGTCTTTGGGGGTTAGTGACCAATGTCTAGGCCATTTTTAGCTCCCTACGTGGGGCATATCGGGGGCAAATTGTTCACCCCAATTTGGTTTCCTTCCCCCCCTGCTGCTGCTACTGGTTTCTTGAAGCGGGGTATAATCTGAGATATAATTTCTTAAAGATTTTATTTATTTATTTTTAGAGAGAGGGGAAGGGAGGGAGAAAGAGAGGGAGAGAAACTTCAATGTGTGGCTGCCTCTTGTTCACCCCCCACTGAGGACCTGGCCCACAGCCCAGGCATGTGCCCTGCCTGGGAATCGAACTGGAGACCCTTTGGTTCGCAGGCCGGCACTCAATCCACTGAGCCACACCAGCCAGGGCAATCTGAGATATAATATTTTAAAAACTACTCAGAATTCTTATTCTACTTTATAATATAAAATTATGATTATATGACATTATTATTAAAGAAGCCAAGAATTAATATTGCTTACATTTTTGAGGGCTTATTTTGATGATTTTCACATGGAAAGCTGGTGTTATCGCCACCCCATTTTACAGACCCGGAAACCAAGGCTCCGTCACACAGAACAGGTAGAGCCGGGACTTGAAACCAGTGTGCATGTCTTAGACCCTGTGGTATCCTTTTCTATGTGACAAATGGACTGACGGAGTCTCAGAGAAGTGGGGTAGGATGCCTGAGGCTGGATAGTAAGTGAGTACAGACTGAGAACTAGATTTATTATCTAGCCGCTTCCCCCACAACATCTCTCCAACTCAATGTGGAGATTCTGACACTCTCTAACGTTCGTCTGCATAACACGAGAAATATAAACACACTCTCCTCCATCTTCTCCAACACGGTAAGTGAGCTCACGTAGACAGAGGGCTTTCTGTGCTGCAGGCGCTCTGCTGGCTGCGATGTGTTCTTTATTTCATTTAATCCTCACAGTACATGCGAGGGGGATGTTCTGTCGCGGTTTCCGCTTTTGAGGTAAAGACTCCGACGTGCTGACAGGCGAAATGACTGGCCTAAGTTCACGCAGCAGGCAGTGGCCCAAACTAGATGGGGACCCAGGTCTATGTGAAACGCTCACGCCTGTGCACCGAACGCCAGGACTAAGTAGAAATGATTACTGGTTTTCCTTTACCTCGCTTTACCACCGTCCCAGGCTCCTCCCTCCGTGATAAGTAAGAGGTGACTGATGGAACGCAGCCTGTTACACTTGGGAGAGTTGTAAATCCCACTTCTCCTATGTCAGGAAGGAATCTGCTTCCTTGATGGGCTGTGTTGTAAAGCAGGAAGCTCTTGGAACGTGTAGAGATGGTCAGGGGTCCCTTGATCCGCAGTTTGAAAACCACTCTCTTTGCCGTTCTTGGGACACCATTCATTCGGGGGTGTCCAACCTGCAGCCCGGGATGGCTGTGAATGCGGCCCAACACGAAATTGTAAATTTACTTAAAATACCACGAGATTTTTGTGTGTGTGTGATTATGTGTCGCAATGTATTTAATGTGTGGCCCAGAGATGCCAAAAGGTTGGACACCCAGAACCAGATTCTTCTGACCAAGTAAATGTCTTTAGTTTACTGTCTATGTTCAAGTCAAAAGTCGTTGAAAACAATTTTTTGTTGCCTTACCATGTTGCGAAAGGCATTTGAATCGATGGGAACGGGTCCAGAGAACGGAGAGGATGACTCCGAAGTTCATGCTCACGTTAGCGACATCGGTAACTGGCTGCAAGTACGTTAAGTGGCTCCCTGCCTCGGCCCAAGAAAGTAAGCAGGCAGGTTATGGTTTCGCAAGGACACTTGGATTTCCCATTTAGGGCCAACAGAAGTGACTTTTGCTTCCCAGAGGCCCTGCTGGTGCTGACCTCCCAGCTGGAACAAAGGCAGATTTTGGCGTCAGACAAACCTGGATTAAACTCCTGTCCTTGCCACCCACACTCAGGTGCAAATATGAACAAACTACTGAACTTCTTTGCATCCATTTGCTCAAATGTGAAGTGGGGTTGATGAAATCATGATTCAATAACAAAAACGTTTTAGAAGAGACTGAAGCTCTGAGAGGCAAAACAACTCGCATGAGGTCATACAGTTAGTCGTTGGCAGAGCTGGGCTTTGAACCCACGTATGATGGATTCACGATGTACGGGTTACCTGCCATGTGACATGGCTTCCCACAGAGAGAGGCGACCATAAAACCCACAGGGAAGAGATGGAAAGGATGATAAATCCTGTATAGGCTTCACCCAACTAGTGAGCCCCTGTAAACCGAAGCACTCCACACTGAGGTCCTGAGGAAATTCCCCTGTGCCAGCAAAATGTCTACACTTACCTAATTCCCATTAGCTTCACACAGGGTCAGGTTTACCAAGTTTTCCCATAACACAGGAATTTGGAGAGCCCCTTGGAGAGATTAGGTTTCTCTCATCTCGCCAGGCACGAGGAGAGTTTGGGAGACATGAAAGGCAGCAGTTATTTATTTCATAAATAGATAACGACAAGCCATTTAGAGGGAGCCATGGCAGGAAGATGAAAAAGCTATTAATACAGTTGGAAGCTCATTTCTTTTGGAGTGGTCAGCAGTGAGCGAAGAGGACAAAAATGAGAAAATATTGCAGTGGGTTCTCCTGACAGACAGCATAAATTATTCAGGAGATATTAAAGTACATTGTTCACCACCATAAACATTTTTTAAGTAGTTATAATACCTGTGTAAAGGCATCGTGCTAGAGGAAGCCCAATAACAGTTAGAGGTGTGTGCGTGTGTGTGTGTGTGTGTGTGTATTTGCATTTCTTTTTATTTTCCTTTCTTTGTTTGTTCTGTGTACTTGCATTTCTTTTAAGCGAGTATCCTTTGTAAGTTGCTTTTTGAGCTGATGTACTCAACAGTGGTGATGCTGGGCTTACCTAACGCAAAGCACTGTGGATGTCTGGTGTGCTGCAGCTGGGGCTCTGGGAACCTGGGAGCTGATTTGAGGCGGACTGATGGGGACAAAAAATAAAAGCTCCAAATCTGGGAGGGGAGAAACCAGGGGCGTGCAGACAAGGATGTGGCAACATTTCTCAGTGCGTGTTGGGGAAACCGTGTTCCCACCATAAGAGGGGCCCATGGGAACAAGACAGGATTTGGGGAATCCTTGTGCTTCCGACCTCTGTGGGAGATTCATGATGGATGGGGCCCTGTTCAAGGTCATGTGATTCTTGAGGTAAAGCGAATCCCTTGGTTTGGTGCTACTCTTCCCAGTTCCTGATGATAGCACGACACCTGCAGAACTCGGGTTCCTTAGAGAAGGCTTTCGGAAACAGGACTTTTAAGTGAGCAAAGCTGCTAATCATTGTAAATAAGGATGCCAACAAATACGCACGGCTATCAGCTCAATTATTTTAAATGGAATGATTTGTCGGCTCAGTTAGGTAGCTGACCAGCTTAGGCAGTCTTCCAGTTTGGCCACTATAGTTTACTGCTGGACTTAGGACTTGTCCACGCAAGCGGTTGAGCTGTAAGGGGTGAAATCGGTTTTGAACCCATTACCCAATCCATCACCCGGTCCTGTAGGCTGATTACAGTCACCAGCTTGGGAGGCAGGTGTACCAGGGTTCAGCCTTGGCATGTGCACTTTCTAGAGGTGTAACTTGGGGAAAGCTCTGAACCTCCCTATTTAAGCTTCAGCTTCCTCACCCATAAAATGGGAATGATAATCATCGTACCTGCTTAATCGACTTGTGAAGATTAATTGAAATAATGCAGATACAAAGCTGAGTACAGGGCTGGCACATAGTGAGGTCCTCATAAGTGTTGGTTATCATCATCCTCACCACCACCCTCATCAGAAGGAGGGTGCTGAGGTTAATGGGCGAAGGGTGCATCTTTCTTGTGGTCTCAGGGATGCTGGAGAAAAACTGGACTCTCTGTGATACCAAATGTAAGCACTGTGTTGTAATATATTCGTTAGACATAAATGATGGTCTTGTTGGGGTTGGCTATACACTGATCACTGACCCAGCAATGGCCCTGGGCACACGGTACTTGGTCGCCAGGTTTATTTATTACATAGCCTATAGCTTAAGGACAGGAGCGTGACATGCACCCGTCCAAGTACGCTGTCACTAGCAAGATATTCAAGCTGATGGACTGGAGACCCTTAAGCTTCCCTATGCATGTGACCCACAGATGGTCCAAAAGGGGCTCTCTGCAGGGCACCCAAAGAGAATGAGTCTGCACATCTTCAGTGATGACAATCCACTAGGGACAAGAGTACAGAAAAGTGCAACCTCCTATTTTCACCACCCACACGTGCCAGAAGATCATATACCCTTCGTCTGTTGCAGAGAGAAAATTCGCCACCGAAGAACATAGTCAAAGCTACGAATGTGACTTCTCAGGCAGCTCTGGGGGACCCACAGACACATGGGATTTAAAGTCCTAGCACAAGCAGCAAACTCAAGGCTGGTTTTGCTCTGGATGACTCTGATGGATTTAAAAACTCTTATCAAACCTGGACCCAGAAAGAGAACCAACAGTTCACCAAGGAAGTGGACGACAAGACAACCAACAGAATTCTCTAGAAACCAGCACTGGCAGACACTGACCTACCTCCCGAGGACATGAGAGGAACGTCTGAAATTGGCATTCCAGCTCCCCCGGCGGGACTGGACCCCCCAAGCTCTCCCCAGACCCCAGGGAGTCTTGAAAACCAAGTGGCATCTCCAGGACAAATGTCTGGCAGCCTTGAGCTAGCCTTGGAGGAAACGTTCATTCTTATTTCTTAGATAAAAGCCTCATACCCACCTCTGAAATCCTAAAAGATCCCCCCGGGTGGCATCCCAAGATAGGACAGAGGCCCTGCACAGGATGCGGGAGGAAGCATGCAGGGTCCCTGTTCCTTGGGCCGGGCGTCCTGGGACACCGCCAATGGAGCCCTCAGGGAAGGCCCCTCGCTGACCTGGCCGGAGGACCCAGCCGCCTGGAGGACGCCTCTGGCTCTGAGCACCCCGACCACCAAGGTTCAGGAGGAAGAGACCTAGGGCCAGGTGGCGGACCTCGGTGGAGTGTCCCAGAGGCTAGAAGTTGACTTCTCTGACCGCTGCCAGCTAAAGGCATCCCACCCAGGAAACCCGGGGGAGAGACCAGCCTCAATCTCCCTTAAGGGGGAGTGTGGAGGCGGGCGAGGGGCTGTTCCCCCTCCTTGGGGTCCTACAGCCTGGCCTGGGACACTCTGGATGACCCAAACTGCAATCATTCTGGGGCTGCAGGGAAGCCTGGTCCCCAGAGCAGCCCCTTGGGGGGCCCCAGGCCTCAGGAGAGCCACGGGGCACTGGGCCTGGGACGCAGGGTACTCACCTCCGAGCTTGCAGTGCAGATCCGGAGGGAGCCCTGGAGGGAACCGCGAATTCTTTGGGCCCATGAGTTCCCCCTGACAGCCCGGGCCTCTCAGGCTGAGTCAGTGCCCCGTCTTCAGACGAGCCAGGCCCTGAGCCGACCCGAGTGAGGGTTGCTCCTGACACCAGCTGAGGCTCTCATGCCAGCCCAGGCCTTTATTTGGAGCAGATGGGATTTCCTCGGTTGAGGGGTCGCCCTGAGGACACAGTCCTGATACTGGAGATGCACTCACTTCTGGAAGGACGGCGGGCAGAGAGCGGAGCAGGGCCTGACACCAGCAGTGCGCCGTGCACACGCTCCGGGACTCCGCCCGAGAAGCTGCCGCTGGAACCCGACTTCCCAGGCGCTCCGGGGTTCCCGGGCAGGGCCTGCCCCGTGTGCCCTTGGCCGGGGGTACCGCCGGGGACATGCTGCAGTACAGCCAGATGGGCCTGCGAGGGCCAGTGAAAGCAACACCAAAGGAGAACCGAACTTGTTGCTGAAGAACAGGTGTGCGCGAGGCCTCCATGCAAAGAACCTGGAGATGGGGAAGGTCACGGCCGGGTTGGAGGGGATCGAGTGCCAGGTGATGGAGCAGGCCCCACAACGGAAGGGACTTGCCGAGGCCAGGATGCAGAAAGCAAAATAGAGAGATCCACTCCTTGCAGCCCTGAACTCCATGGAGAAGTCTTTCTCTAACCACTTCGAGCGGTTTGAGAAGCAGAAGGAGGTGGTCGAAAGCTAGGGCACAACGAAGCATCAATAGGAAAGTGTGTTGAGGATTACACAGCGAAAATTGAGAAGGAAGTCCCGAGATACCAGGTGCTGATGGCCCACGCAGAAGAGACACTTAAGCGGGAAGAGGAGGAGACAGCCCGGGCCCAACAAAGACCCAAGGGGAGGCCTTGGCCTTGCGGGCGAGCCTGGGGAGGGGGCAGGGGCACACCCACTTGCTGGAAAAAAATCGCTGAGCAGAGCACTAAAGAAAAAACGAACTGACCAGAACCCGGGGCGACTTCATTTCCGAGCTGGAGGAGACCTGATGTGTCAGTCCCTGACCGGTGCGTGTCCTCCCTCCTGTCTGTCCGTCTGTCTGAGTCTGTTAGGTTTCATGTTCTTTCTTCTCGCCCTTGACCTCAACTCGCTTTGAAACTACACTGCTTTAAAAAGTAGGCTAAAGTTTCCCTGAAGTTAAAAAAAAAAGACAAGACCAAGATGGTGATTGGGATGTCGGACGTTGGCTCGGATGTCCAAGGCCTTTATGATACAACGAGCCTCGCCTGCTGCTCTGCTCCTAGTCCGTATCTGTTTTTAAAGTGGAATAGAGCTCAGGCCTGGTGAGCCTGTTGTGCATGCCTTGTAATGACTTTCCGTGACAATCTGAACGCGAAAACCATTCATTCCAGTGGTCTTGCAAGTGTTATGAGATCTGTGGTTAAAAATATCTGGACTTGGTTTGGCATTGCCATTTATTTCCCTGGGTAACTTTAGACAAGTTACTTCTTTTCCCCGAGCTTTGGGTTTACCTTCTGTAAAATAAGGACGAAAAATACACACCTCATAGCACTGTGATTCATTGAATTAGACTAGATATGCCGAATGCCTAGAACAGTGCTGAGCCCCCAAACTGAATGACGGTTATGTAAAACACCCAGTAGGACTTCCTGCCCTGGGTCTAGGAGAGGAGATTTTTCTACAGCCTCCTTATCAGGGACCACCTGGGTCAGGACTCAAATCCCTAGTTAGTTATAAAGCCGTCCCTTGCCCAGCATTTAACTCTCTTCTCGACCCTCACTAGGGGTGTCTTAATCTACAAACAGAGCATTCATTTCCTGAAGGCAGAGAATGTCTAACTCATGTGTAATTCCCTTCCCTATGTTTTGGCAAAATGCTGTAGATACCTATGATTGTATGGTTAAAATACAGGACATATATTAGAGAGCTGAAGCCGTCAAACCTGCGCAGGTATGATGACGTCATGGACTGATGGTCAAGCTGTGTGGACTGTCTTCTCTGTGCCGTGGGGAGCCGTAGAAAACTTTTGAGCAGAGCAGAGGTAAGATCAGCCACATGCTATATTTATAGTAACAACAATTATATTATTGACGTCAATGACAATGGGGCTAATGATGGGGAAATTGGAGTCCTTCCGTGGTACCCCGAACTGTGCTAAACCCTTGACACCCATCGTGGCATTTAGTCCTCACCTTGATCCTCTGAGCTTAGAATATTGGATAATTGGTCGTGTGCTGGATGGATGGAAGGGTAGAATGACTGGAGTCTTTTGAGACTCAATATAGACCTCAATTAAGGGAGGACAGTGAAAATAGATTGACAAGCCCCCGAGCACACAGCACATGTTTGTCAATTGTACTGGTCAGTGAAATACCCCCACAGTTCAGTAAAATGTTCAACCAGATTAATTGAATCCCTTATGTCAGAAGAGTCAAAGAAATCATGGCTTGTATAGAAAGAACCTTATTAGGTTTTAAGGGAATGGTGTGAGTCATTTGTGGCTGGGTCGTAATGTCCCCAGAGAAGACGTTCTGAGACGTGACTGTGCAGGTGGTGCCTGTACGTGTATGTAGTGCCTGAAACAGCCAGTTTGGGCAATTTTCTCCTAGCTACAGACCATGCCCCCCTGGATTGAGATTTTTTTTCTCTTTAGTGAAATTCGAGGACCACTTTGAGACTTCGGTTAGCCACTGGCTATGTTACTCGTCTTCCACAATTCCAGGGCCACGTGCCTCCAGCATCTCTCGCTTCATCCAGAAGCCAGCGTCATCCTAGCAGCCCTCTCTGCCCAGTCCTATCAGGTCACCAAGCTTGTCAACACAAATGCCCCCGAAGCTCTTACATTCATCCTCTTCTCTCCACCCCCACTGCCACCACCATCCAGGGCACCTTTGTTGTCCATACAAGGACAGCAATGGAGTCCTGCCCTGTCTCCCTGCCTCAGTCTTGCCTCTTTATCCTGTTCTCCATGCTGCAGCTAGAACGCTGTTTCAAAGATTCAGATCTGATAGGCCATTCTCTTGCTTCTAAAGCCAAATGCCGTGCCCTGGCATTCAGTGCTGGTCATAACCTCCCCCCTCGCCATCTCCCTGTCCTCCGGCTGCCACTCCTTGCCTGTCCCAGCCAGCCACACCTTCGCGCAGGTCTGCAGAGCACCAGGCTCTCTCAGGTTCTTCTGGGCAGTCAGGTCCTCAGCCTGACCCTGCAAAGCCCCGGTGGGTGTCCCCATTTCTCCTGCCTCCCACTCCCTTTCTCATGCCCCCATCAGCGTGTGGGGCTGGTGAATGAGGGCTCTGGGAGGTTCCTCTAGGGCTGTACCTGCAGTTCCAGCTGAGACTGATGGACTTTCAGATGATGAGGTTTCTGGAGGCATTTATTGACATATAAATCAAAACCCAATTTATGTGAAGGGGAAATTCCCAACTGGTTTACATGGCAAAATTATGGAACAGTTTTTGCCTTGTGCACAGCCTCTTTTATGATATAAAATGAATTTATTGTTCACTAAGGAAGCTTGGCTTTTCAGCTTCTGCTGGCATTTTCCTGGTGTGACCTCGGCCCTGGGTTTGATGTGAATACTTCCTATATATATGCCACTCTGACATTGCCAACTTTTGCCAGTGATCTGACTGCAGGGAGGGAGGGAACTGAAATGTATCCAGTGCCTGTTATGTTCCAGGCATATCCCTACAATATCTTAGTTTAAGCCTCACAACAATTAGCAGAGTACTTGACATTACATTGAAGGCCTACTCTCACCCACATGACTGTGTTTCTGTTCCCTTTCTTAGAGGGTGTATTAGTTATCTGTTACTGCATAACAAATGACCACACACTTAACAGCTTACAGAAACTCACATTTATTATCTCACCATTTCTGTGGGTCAAGAATCCAGGCACAGCTTAACATGGTCCTCTACTCAGGGTCTTATAAGGTTGTAATCAAAGTGTTGACCAGGGCTGTGGTCTCATCCTTGGCTCAACTGGGGAAGGATCTGGTTCTGAGCTCATATGGTTGTTGACAGCAGCCCTTGACTAGTGGGCGGTAGAACTGAGGATCTCACTTTCTTGTTGCCTGTTGGCCAGAGACCACCCTCTGTTCCCTTATGCATGGCCTTCCCAACACAACACTCATTTCTTCCAAACCAAGGAATGAGAGTTTTCAAGCAAGAAATGTTAGTCTTATGAAATGTTATCACAGAAGTGATGTTATTCTATCATCTTTGTCATATTTGTTGGTTAGAAGCCAGTCTCAGGTTCTGCCCACAGTCAAGGGGGATGGGTCACACAAGTCATGAGTATCAGGAGGTGGCGGTCAAGGGGGCCCTCTCAGAGTCTGCCCAGAAGGGTTACTCAGCTAGTTTGTAGAGTTGGGATTTCACTTTAGCGGCCACACTTAACATTGTGCTATCCCTTCAGCTGACTTCAGCTGTGACATTCAAAGCCTGGTTGTTCCTGGGAGATTTCTCTTGACTGATGAAGCCTGGGCCATTTGTTCATCTCTGGAGCTGCTGTGGCTCATCAGCACCCAAATCATAAAAACAGAAGTGGAAGCGAGGCAATTCTAAAAGGACAGCTGGGTTATCAGTACCCTGGTTGGCAAAGGGATCCTGAGTGTGTAGTCTCCTGATGGACACAGACCTCCACCGGCTATGTTCTGATGGAGAACACCTTCTCAGATGGAGCTCAAGTGATCCACTGTGGCCTTGGGGAGAAGCTCATGTGACTGCTCAGGGGTGAGTGCTACCTGCCATAGTCTCTCTCCTTGTGGTCAGCCCCACTGAAACGGACCTTCTCCCACTGGCTTAACAGAGTATCAGTTCTGTGTTTTTATTTCTCACCAATGCTCACAGCCTCCAATTTGATGTTTGCAGCTCTCCAGGCTCTTGGGCTCTGAACTGGACTTGTGTCACCTCCTACATGGCTGTCACGTGTAGTTGTACGGGTGGTGTACTAAATAAGGAACGCCTGCCTGAGAGGGTGAGTGGATCATGTGCAAAGCCGGCACATGGAGGCTGTGTTTCCGACGGCAGGGAACACACTCAGCATCGCTTCTCCTTCTTGTTAGTAAGAATAGCCCAGCAGTGCTGGGTGTCCAACCCCCAGCCCGCAGACCACATGCAGCCCAGGATGGCCACGAATGTGGCCCAACACAAAATCATAAATTTACTTAAAACCTTTTTTATTTTTTGCTCATCAGTGTTTGTTAGCATTTGTGTATTTAATGTGTGTCCCAAGACAACTCCTTCTTCTTCCAGTGTGGCCCAGAGATGACAAAAGGTTGGACATCCCTGGTAGGAGGCTCGTTGCTTCACTCTTCAGCCTTCATAAAACTCATTAAGCCAGGAAAAGCTGTTTCTGCCTGAGGAAAGAGGCACCTCTTCCCAGGTCAGAAACAGAGACCATCAAAACTTGCAGCAGCCTTGATCATTTTCAGGATAGAGAACCTTCTGCTGGACCAGAGTCGTGACATAATCTTCCCAAGCCGACTTCGAGAGCAAGCAACTCTCAGTTTCTCAAACCAACCGACAGCGGCTCAATCATGGTGGAAATTCTCCTTTATCATGCTGCACCTGCACTCCTAAGTCCATACGCAGAATCACGTAACCAAAGAATGAACAGCCCCAGCTGTCATGTGCCTTTAAATAAACCTTAAAATCAACATCCAAGGTTGGATTCAATGTTGATTTTCAGTCATAAAGGCGATGCCGGGAGAGTGAATATCGAAAAGACATATTAAATGTATGCCATCAACCCCAGCTGTGGTCCCATTAAATTCAGCCAATCACAGGTGTTTATATAAATGACACACACACACACACACACTTTCTCCAACGACTCATCTCCTTCAAAATGTGGTCTTTGAAAAACGTAGCAAGATGTGGTTTATGAACTAGTCACGCTGAATCACCTGAAATCTTTCATAAAAATGTAGATTCTCTGTCCCACCCTAGAGCTATGAATCCGAGTATGCTAGGAAAGGGAGCCCAAGAATCTGAATACTAGCAAATACCCAAGGCAGTTTTATGCCTAGTACCATTGAGAACCCCTGCTGGGCAAGGCTATGCCGCATTCTAAGGGTCCCTGGGTGACCGAGACGCACCATTCTAGTAAAATGTTCACATTGTTTGACAAGGTCCAGATGATTCTAATGCACAGCCACATAAGCTTCATGATGAACGTGGAGGTACACTTCAATTTGTTACTGTCATGGACAGTTCTACCAAATGAGCTTCTCCCAGGCAGATACCATGCTTGATTCATGTCGTTTCTTCACTGTTCAATAAATGTTGAATTAAAGGAATGAATAAATGATGTAAGTAATGAAATGGTAAATTAGACCAGGTGGTACACTGAAGATGGCTGCAAACTCTTCATCTTGCCTCCAGGGAGAAGTGGAGTCCAGCCCTCTTCCCCTTGAGCCTGGACCGGCTCTGAGACTTGCTGGACCAAGAGAATGTGACGAAAGGGGTGCTGTGTGGCATCTGAGGCCAGGTTGTGAAAAGCCTGCAGTTTCTGCCTGGGCCTCTTGGAATGTTCACTCTTAGACTGATGCAGCCCCAGCTGCACTCCCAGTGGGCTTCTGGCACTGAGGTACCAACTGCTCGTACTAGCTCTAGCCATCTTGGCTGGTTCAGCTTAAATGAAGCTGCACGTGAATGCAAGCACCCAGGGACCAGTTGACAGCATGTGAAACAGAAGAACCACCTAGGCACCCTATAGGACAGTGAAAGATACAGAATTTTTAAGCCTCTATATTTGGGGTGATTATTATGCATCACTAGGTGGCAGACACCCAGGATATTAGTATTTGGAAACCTCTAGACTATTAGGGGTGTCCAACCTTTTGATGTCTCTGGGCCACCCTGGAAGCAGAAGAGTCGTCTTGGGCCACACATTAAATACACAAACACTAACGGAAACCGATGAGCAAAAACAAAAAAACGTTTTTAAGTAAATTTACGATTTTGTATTGGGCCACATTCATAGCCATCCGGGGCCGCATGCGGCCGCTGGGCCGCGGGTTGGACGCCCCTGCTAGAGGATGAGGAAGATTCAGCAAAATCCTGCAGTCATTGATTGAGAGCTGCTCCTGGGAGGGCGGGAGTAGGTGTTTATTCTCTAGCACTTTCCATTCTGCAATGAGACAGAGCAGGCTGGATAGGCTGAAGGAGATTTCACACAAAGAACCAGATGAGTGGGTGGCCGGAAGCCAGTCGGCCAGAAGTAGTGGGTGGGAGGGGGTGTGCGGATGCAGGGGGCACACCAGCATCTACTGTACCCTGTTCAAGGAAGCAGCTACTCAGTTCTAAATATCTGTAGCCATGAAAGAATGTGGCCAAGAGCTATCAAATCTTATGGCCTCAAGAAAAATCAGAAGGATGGATCTTGACATGCAATTTTGTGATTTTTGAAAGTTGGTAATTAATTAAAAAAAATGTTTTAAACAAGCACGCATTGTCTTTTTTTTTTTTAAAAAAAGATTTTATTTACTTATTCATTTTTAGAGGGAAGGGAAGGGAGAGAGAAAGATAGGGAGAGACACATCGATGAGAGAGAGGAACAAGGTCAGTTGCCTCTCCTATGTGCCCCTTCCAGGGACCGGGCCCGCAACCCGGGCATGTGCCCTGACTGGGAATCGAACCTGCAACCTTTCACTTTGTGGGATGATGCCCAACACCCTGAGCCACACCAGTCAGAACAAATTTAAAAATTTTAAAAGAAAATCTGCGTACCCAAGCCCCGCAGGCCAAACGAAAACATGCATGTGGGGCAGACGCCTCCCTCAGTACAAGATGGACTGGAGAGAGCACTGAACCCCGTGTAATATTTCTTAGAATGGGAAGATGTGGCAAGACAGAAGGAGATGGGCCATGAACTTCACCTTAAATGACAGATTTAGATGGGGGTGGCTTTCAGGCAGGAGAAGCCACGTGGATGTGGGCCCAGGTGGTGGCAAAGTCTGCAGCATTTCAGGGAAAGTGGCTGGTTTATAGTGGAGGCTAGTAGTTACCATGAGGGAAAGAACATTAATCTTACATGTCGAAACAATAGAGAAGATGTGTGCTAATTGGCCGCATTAAATGCGTATGTAATTTTCACTTCACTCTTAGGAGCCTGGTGGCAGGAAGTGGAATGCTTATGTCTTGGCAAGAAACATGCACTGACGATTATAATCTCAGAAAGAAAAATGACTGTTTATTGATTGGGATCCTGTTTGCTCTTCTGTTGGCGAGGCTAATTATCTAAATGTGAAGCTTCACCTTGGTCTGTATCCATAAGTAAGCACAACGTGCAACATATTTTGATTGTATTGAACTTCCCGTATCCTGCATTTCATAGCCGGGGCTCAGGTAATGACTACATGGCCAACACTCAAGCAAAATGCTTTTACTTAACCTAACCCACTGGCTTAGTGACCTTGGGCAAGTTACTTAACCTCTCTGTGCTTCTGAACTCTCATTTGAAAAAGGGGAGGATGGCGATAGAATCTACTTTGTCCCATGGCTGAGATGAGTGAGATAAGACTTGGGAAACCCTTAGCATAGTGCCTGGTACAACTGCTTGGTAAACACCGACACTTACGGGTTCTTAGCGAATCTCACCTGTGACACCTGAAGTCTAAGGAGCGTTCCCGACTCGTGAATTTACCCCGGGGTTGTGCCTCATACGGACATGAGTTACTGCTAACCTTTACTTCTAATCCACTTCCCAAGAGGTCCTGTAACCTGAAAATGGGACCTGGCTCTTCCATTTCTTTCTGTAAGAACGATCAGACGTTAGGAGACCAGTGAAGAGAATAGTTGATGTGGCCATTCGAGTCTCAACTCGGGTGAGGGTAAAAAGCGAACAGGTTGAGAGGTTCAGGGTGTGTCAGAAGTAACACCTGCCTGAGTGGGGTTGGGATGCTGATAATATGGGTGCAATAATTTAGAGTTTTAATTTGAAGATTTCACCTAAAATGTCATGGGGTGTGCTTGCGTGCGCTATTGTTATGTTACAGGTTTACACGTTTATGATTTGTAAGAAAAGGTTTTGTAATGAAAAAGGGGCGCTATTCGTGCCGGGTCCTGTATCTAAGAGGCATAAGCAGCAGGACATGGAGGCTGAATGCTGAGGAGCGGGTGGAATGTCGGGGGTATTGGTCCCCGGGCAGATGGCAGGTGGGGCAGTTTTGTGGGGCAGGGCGTGTGTATAGCAAAGATGTCTACCTATTACCTGTTTCTCCTTAATCAGGCCATACACCTTTGTAAATTAAATTCAAGTAGCTCAGTTGCTCTTGCCGGCCATTCTTATTGAGGCTTGAACCAGGGTGGTAATTACTCTAGAAGGCAAGTTGGGCAACTTCTCATAAGGACGTTATCTTGAAGGTGCCCAGTCCTCTGCACAAACTTTAAACTCAATACAACACAACTTATTCATCGTCTGCTCGGTGTCACTTGCTGTGCCCCTGGGGTTGAATCCAGAAAACATGGTCCCCGCCCTAATGAGACTCCAATTCTAGCTTAGGGTTGGCGTATCTTCTCATCTAAGTGCTAATCTTCCTGTCTCCTACAACTGCCTGAACAAGAATAAGAGTGTATCACTTAGCCATTGCTATTTAGCAAAATGCCCTAAAAATCCAGTGGCTTGAAATAGCAACTATTTACTTGGCTTCAAACCCTGCCGTTGGCAGTTGAGGCTGGGCTCAGCTGGGTGGCATTCCTGATCTCAGCTGGACACATTCTTGCTTCTGTGTTCAGCTACAGGTTGGGTGGGCAGCTTTACTGATCCTGGCTGGACCCTCACATGTGTGAGGCCGCCACTGGGATAAATGTTCTGAAATTATCCGGCCTCTCATCCTCCCACGGGCTAGCCCAGGCTGTTCACGTGGCAGCCAGGAGGGCTCCCCAGAGAGAAGGCATGGAGAGTGTACAGTCTCTCGAGGCTTAGAACAGGCACAGTATCACTTCTGCTGTGTTCTGCTGGCCAGACCTAGTCACGAGGCCCAGGGCAGATTCCTGGAGTGGGAAACAGGCTCCACCCCTTGGTGGGAGCAGCATCAGAGTCCACTGCGAAGGGCATGGGCGCGGATGATAACAATAGACCTATTATCTTTCTCAGCCAAACAGGAGACTTATTGAGACCTGCCCTTTCCCCTGAGGGACTTTGCTTTGTCTCTTTTGGCTGCTGGGTCAATCGATCTTTTCCATTTTAGTTTTCTGACGGAGACCATACCTTCCTTTTTACCCTACCCCCACCCCAGGACCACAGCCTGGGATACCCTGCACAGATGCCAAAGAAATAAAATGTCAGTGGCGTTCGCTGTGACCCTGGAAGCCAATTCTCTGCCCCTTGCTTCCCCATCGGCTCCTCACAGTCACCTTCAGCAAGGCTGGCCGGCACTGTTAATAAGCCTTCCCCTCAGCATTTCCTCTCGGGGAAATGACATCAGACTCCATCTCTCCCTGCTTCACTGCCACCAGACCAGAAAGAAGGTCCCCTGACACGGAGATAAGAAATCCTAGATGTCACTGCCATGAAAGGGAAGCTTGGGGCTCTGTATTCCTAATGAAAGTTCAAATCACTTCTTTTGCAGTGTTTGGCAATAAAAGAGCCAACATAATGTGCCTTCTAAATGCCAATGGTCTTGACGTTCCTGATAAGGAGAAGTCAGTGAAGGAAGTGAATGGCTCAGGAGGAGAGCTGACTTCTCAGTGCCGGCGGGAGAAGTAAAGCATTTTTAATAGCTCATGTTAAAAGCTGCGTTTAATTTGATCCTGCGTTAGAGTAATGCAATTATTGCTGCTTTAGAAAAAAATCCTGCCTTGTTGCATTGAATACAAGCCATAGTAATAGTTCCCCGACAAGAGGCTTAGGAGGCAGGACGGGCCAGTCACACACTGGCCCTATCAGCTTTTCGTTCCTTTATACTTTCATCACGTATCTGTTGAGTGGCCACCCTGTGCCAGCAACTGGCATAAGGGGCGCAGGAGAGGTAAACGGTGCACCATTCTACTCTTAAGGAACTCAGAGTCTAACCAGAGAGCACGACATGCCAACAGGCAACAGCTAGGCAGAGTGGCGAGTGCTAGTCCAGGAAGTACAGCGAGTTATGGAGGCATCTCCATGGGAGGATCTAGGGAACGGGGTCTCCTGCGTTCCTCCCTCAAGCAGCACAGGCTCCAGGGAGTTAGGGGTCAGGTCTGGCGTGTTCATTCCTATAACCTCAGTACCTGGTTCTTTGCGGGGGTTCATTCCTTTTTGTTGGTTAACTTAGTGGTATGAATCCTACATCCTCACCCCATGGGACCACCGGTTCTTCCAATGGTCTCTGCATTCTTACCCCTGTGTGCCTTGGCAAATACCATCTGGAATCTCATTACCACTCGTTATCACTTCGAAAACTCTTATGCATCCAATAAGATCCAAACCAAATGCCATCTTCTCTGCAAAGTCTTTTCTGATCTGTTGAGTAGAACCCATCTCCATAATCCTCTAAGAAACTTGTTTATATATCAGATTTCGTCCTTATCCTGAAAGACTATTTGATTGTAATTATCTGTTTTTGATATGTTTCAGCCTCCTTCACCAGATCATGGGCTTCTTTGGAGTGGGGTCTGCATGTTAGGAATCTTTGCATCATCTGTGCCTGCCTCACAATAGCAACTCAATACATTTTCGTTGTGTGGATGAAAGACAGCATGTTATGACTGAAACCACAGGGCAGTGGATACCATCAAGATGGTGCTCTGTTAGTCAAGAGAATATTGAACTCCCAGGGCTGTAGAAAACAGTTCTTCCAGGTGGCTGAAACAAACAGCTTAATTTACAGGAAGGTACTGCATATCTCATAGAGCCAAGGGCCTCCAGAAGGACTGGAGGAAGGAAACAGAAAGCTGTCAGGACCTGCAGGGCAGGGCTGTCACTAGGGTGTGTGGCTCCCAGGGCAAATATATCCTAGGGATTTCCTGTCTATATAGAGAATGTGAGTTGATCTAAATTAGCACATCGAAACCAATCTTTGGATCTGTTGCATGCAGCATCATTAAAGAACTACCACATTGGCTAGTGGAAGCCATCAGCTCATGAGGCCCCAGGTCCTAGGACCACCCCAATCTTTGGGACATCTGGTCAACCTGACAGATAGCATAAAGGATTCCTGCAGGGGAGGAACAGAGACTGGAGCTCGTATGGACCCTGGTCGGGGCTTAGGTTGCCTTGCCTAAATGGCACTGCCAGGCCCAGCAGGTAACAAGCTCTCTAAGGGGACTTAGGAGGTTTCCAGGAAAGCAAGAAGGCATTCTACAGTGCAGGCTCTCCTGAGGTGTGGAGCATGGACAGGGCCCTACACCCAAGGTCTAAGGTGGGGGTTCTCTGTTTCTTTGTCTCTACCCCTGCCTCATGCTTCCTGGGCCCCAACTGTATTTTCTGTTTTATTCTTCTCTCTCTAAATCTGTCTGCAGACTGGCTTCCCTGACGAAGGCACCCCCTTTCTCCTCTGCCTTGGTTGCCCAGCTTGCACTATTGACAACACACAGCAGACAGACCAGCAGCTCCCAATCCTAACTGCAAGTGCGTGGGAAGGGCAGTTGTATTGGCTCATCTGATATCTGGCGTATATGTCTGGTCCAATCACCAGTGGCAGAGAGAGGGGCATGGCGAAGAATAAGAGAACAAGCATGGCTGCGGTTCTCAGGGGAGGGGCTGGTGAGAGGTTGGGAAATGCTCTCCAAGTATTTACTATGGTTTATCGGGAAAAGCGAGGCTTCACCCTGGGTATGTCAACGCCCAAAGCTTGTTTTCTAGAATAGCAATGGTGCAACTGAATGAGGCCCTTCTTAGACCCACGTGAGGGGCTGTCCAGGACCACATGATCCTGGTGACAGCAGGGAGGCGGGTGAAGTGAGATCCACACTCCGGATTTTAAATATTTTCAACTTATTCTTTGTAAATTGGTTTGCAGTTCCCAGAGAAAGTGGGAGCATTCTGCCTGCAGACAAGCTGACATGAATGACAGGCAACTCTCTGAACACCCAGGTGCTAAGCGGTTGCACGTGCACATTCACAAAAACCGGCCAATTGCACTGGGATGAAAGCAGGTTAATTGGGCTATTGGATCCCTTGGGCCTCTTTAGGGCACCTGCTTGAAGACTGTAACTGGGCAGGACTTGGGGCTGCCTGGAACTGAACATCCAGATGCTGTCATTAGTTCAGTCTCCCATCTCAGCAGTTTCATTCAGTTTTGGATGCTGTCGGATGTGCTGATGCAGTGGGGTCAAGGGTGGAGAGGCTGAGCGGCTGCTGGAGAAGGGATGACCCAGGGGAGGAGAGCGTGGACTTGCCTTGTCTGACGGGCTGTCATGTACACGAGGCAGCAAAACTGGGAATAGAGGGTAATGGTAACAAGGGAGCAGACTGAGTCAGACACAAGAAATGTTTTCAAAAACCAAGACTCTTATACCAGTGGGATTAGACGATTAGGTGAGCTCCCTGACCCTTCTAAGTACGGTATCAGAATGCATCCAGATTGGTGATTCTGTTTGCTCTACAGCTGTGACAAGAATATCAAAGTGTTCATCAATATAGAAGGTCAAACAACCATAACAGCAAAAGAACCCACGAGCGCCTTGGTATAACCTGTCCGACCGCCGTGCTTACCTCCTGCACCTCCAGTGGTCTGTGGCCCCGCACGCCTGCCTCCCATGGCCTGGCTTTTTCTTTCGCTCTTCCTTTTTTTCATTGTCTACCATCCTACCTCGTTCAAAATCTGAATAAGATGTCCTGGACCAGTTTAGAAGAAGTTACCAGGGTTTCCAAGTGCTAGGGGGAAAAGTTGTTCTAAAAAAAATTTTTTTTTTTAAGTTCTCAGTGATTGTTTAGGACCATGGACAGCAACATGCATTCGCATCTCTCCCAGCAACTGAGGTTAGATTCCATCTAGGTTGTCAGGGGTCACATTAAAGCAGAAGTTTGGGGGCTACCTGCCATAACTGATGTGCTATATGTATCCTATATGAGGCCTGCCCTGGAAGTATCCAGCCATGGGATATGAAAAATAGAGACATTTGCTAAAGAAGATACAAGATATAAGAAACTTTGCACAGAGATCAATGATGCCTCAGTCCCCTTCACAGTGGGCACCCTGGGACTTCACACAGTTCTCCCAGTGTTATGACCTTCTTGAGGGAATCTGGTTCATTGGTAGTAGCTTACATCATCATTAGCAACTGCAGCACAACGTTCCTTCTGTTCTGGTAGCAGAAGCCACGGAACGAATTTTGCCACGGCATGTTTCATGCCAAGATCCTATTTCCAAATCACAGACACAGTAGTTATTAGAATCCCCAGATCAGCTTCTAGTTCTCACACTTGTCAGTCACTAGTCTTTGTCGATTGCAGCCTGTACGTGTTCAACAATCTTAGGTGTTGCAGGCCTTCCAGAATGGGGATCACTTTCAACAGATTCTCAACCATCTTTGAAGTATTCATGCCACACTTTTATTTGCTCTGCACACATTGCATCATCCCCGAAAGCCTTCTGAATCATCCAAAAAACTCCCATGGAGGAATGTTCAAGCTTAATGCAGTATTTGATGCAGATTCGTTGCTCTACTTGCTTAGTCATTTCGAATGTGATGGCCACACAGTACAGATGCTCACTCAGTGGCGTCTACCACCCCTACTAACTAGTACAGTGAAGTTGCATTGTTCACGTATGCACATTCCAGTCCACTCTTCTTGGCTGCCTGGTTACATCGATGCCACACAAACCGTTCTTGTTATATTAACAATGGCTGGACTCTTTCCAGACAGAACTCCTCACATATCTGTTCACTCCATTCATTCATTTATTTATTCATTCTCTCATATGGCTCCGCAAGGAGAAAAAGAGGGAAGGATGGAAAACAATTACCTGATGACTTCTGAATCTCAAAAAGTATAGTGGTTTTTCTCACCATTGAGCTCCATGGGATTCTCCTTTGGCCATTCAATCACCCTCCTTTTACCTGAATCAATCTAAGAAGGTGCCAGTTCCTTGCAACCAAATGATTCCTAATAAAGACAGCACCACTGGAGGGAGGAGCCCTCATCCAAAAGGTGACCAGTCTCGTCTTTCTGCTTTCCATAAGATTTGAGCATGGCAAGCCCTGAGATCTAAATGCTGATAACATAGATAAACAACTGAGCTTGGGGCAGGCCCTCATGCGATGTATGCCTTGGTCACAGCCAGAAACGGGCTCACTCTCTCAGAGTTATCAGATCAACTGTTGCCAAGGGACTCCCATCACCTTGAGGAAGCAGATGTCAAGCAGCACCAATAAATCAGACCCCAGTGCTTGCTTTATGGAAGCACTCAGTTTAATGAATCCTTCTTTGACACACAAAATTCTGCTTGCACCATCAGCAGATGTGACCTGTTTGGTGTGAATAATTCAATGTTTTGCAAGGGTTCTGACTCCCACCGAGGACACAGCACTGTCAAAGGTTGTTAACTAATCCTATGAAGCAGAACTGAGCTCTGGTTCACCTCTGAGTCAGAAAACCCTCGAGAAAGTAGTAAAAAGAGAATAAAAAAGAGGAAAAAAATACTTCCCCCATCTAACAAAGAAGCAGTCTCCCTACATTTTCCCAACATACACAACAGTGTACAGCTCTTTTCAAAACCCTAAATCTAGTCTGGGGAGATTCAGATCCAAAAGAAATTTCTAAAGATGGATTTCTGAATGAAGACTCTTAAGTGGGAAAGTCCAGCTCTGGATAAATGTGCTGGCTGTCTCTACCCAGAATGGGATCTGGAAAAATGAGAATATTCTAACCTCCCACAGTCCAAAGAAGGATTTCTTTCCCCTTTCTGTCCAGTTGTGTGATCTTGGGGAAGTGAGTTCCTCTTCCTGGGCACCTTTGTAAGACTAGGGCCTTGAAGTAGAGATCAGAAATTCTTAACCAAGAACTCTGTGTGGTCCATGTGTGGTCAGTGATGTCTCTGAAATGGGGTAGTGCCCCCTTACCTGAGGGGTATACATTCCAAGACACCCCGCGGATGCCTGAAACCGTGGATACTACCGAACACTATGTATACTGTTTTTTCCTATCCATACATACATACCTGTGATAAAGTTTAATTTATAAATTAGGCACAGTAAGAGATTAACAACAAAAACGTATAATAAGATAGAAGATTATAACAATATACTGTAATCAAAGTTATATGAATGGCCTTGCAGCCATTATGAAATAAAATAAGGGTTAGTTGAACACAAGCACTGCAACACAGTAGGACATCTGATAACCCAGATGGCTTCTGGGGGACTAACGGGCAGGGAGATGCAGGACAAAGGGATGGTTCACATTCTGGGAGGGATGGAGCAACATAGTGTGAGATTTCATCTTGGTTCGCAGAATGGCGCGGTTTAAAACTTATAAATTGTTTCTTTCTGGGATTTCTCATTTAATAGTTTCGAACTGCAGTTGAGCGCAGGTAACCAAAACTGTGGAAAGTAAAATCATGGATGGAGGAAGGGAAACTACAATACTGTGCAAAATTCCGCTCATATGTGCATTTGGGGGCGCGGAGGGAGGCTTTACGGCTTCCATCCAATTCTCAAAACTGTCCATGCCTGTTGAAGATGGAAAACCCCTGCATGAGACCATGGCTGCATCTCTGTGCAGCCCTACATCAGTTCATGATGTCTTTTGTGAGTCTGGGGCGTTGTGTTTCTGGGTCTGGACTCCTCAAGCCAGGGGCTGAGGGGGCCTGGGAGTGCTTCCATCTTTCAAACTTGAGAGCCCAGTTAGGGGGTTGGCCACTGGATGCAGCAAAACTGTGTGTGGGGTGGCTTCTCTCAGGGGGAGGAGCTGTCCATTATATTCATTTCACAAATATTTACTTACTGAGCCCTCCTGTGTGCTAGGCCCTCTGCTACCCAGTGCATCTTGGAGCTCAGAATCTAGGAGGTAGACAATGCAAACACAATCACAAATTATCCTGATTACAAAGAAGGACAAGAGCCCTGGCTGGTGCAGCTCAATGGACTGAGCGTCAGCCTGCAAACCAAAGGGTTGCTGGTTCGATTCCCCAGTCCCAGGGCACATGCCTGGGTTGTGGGCCAGGTCCCCAGTGGGGGTGCATGAGAGGCAACCACACATTGATGTTTCTCTCCCTCTCTTTCTCCCTCCCTTCCTCTCTGTCTAAAAATTAAATAAATTTTAAAAATTAAAAAAAAAAGGACAAGAGCTCTGAAGGGTCACTAAGAGTTTTGGTGACAAATGATAAAAAGTGACTTTTTTCCTCCATTGCCACATCCCATACATCCAATGAATGGTGGGCTCCAAAATAGGTCGCCTCCCCCCAGCCCCCATCCTCTCACACCTGAACCCCTGCAACCATCTTCCCTGTGTTTCCATCCTTGCCCATCAGACAAAACAGGGAGACCCATGGCGGAGAGGATAGAATGACTAGGATCCAGTCAGGTGCTACAGTAAATGCCAAATCAAAGAGCAGATTCCTGACCTGTTAGAACCCCCGGCCTATGGAAGAAGGGCACGGGAGGAGGGATGCTTTGAGGCGCTCAAGGTGCTTGAGGCGCTCAAGGTGCTCGAGGTGCTCAAGATGCAGTGGTCAAACCAGCATTTATCTTCAAAGGTGCGGATTTTGAAGGACGATGCTCACTTGAATATGTAACTTAGAGCACTGGGGAAGACACCATCCCTTCGGCAGCGCACCTGGTGTTGCACAAAACAAAACATAATAGAACCAATGCTCTTACGGATGAGACTGTTAAGCTCGGCCTACAACAGGATTCAAAGCAGTCTAAATAAAGCCAGCAAGCCGCATCCAAACCCACAAACCAAATTAGGGGCGATTACGTTCCTTTGTGTTTCAGAAGCACTCTGGTTTACAAAGGGCTGTCTTTAAAGAGCATCCCTGGAGTGTTTACAGATCTGTAACTGCTTTCTGGGAGGGCTGCCTAAACCTAAAACAAAAGTTGTGGGATCCCTGGCCAGTTGAAGGCCATTCTAAGGAACGTGTGACATGATTTAAAGCCTTACATATAGAGGAATCTACCCATGATGTCAAGAGAGGCACCTCTGCTGCCATCAATGCTGGGAACAGGGTGGGATCTAGGTTCTTACCTGAGAAAATGCACGTGAAATATTTTACACGCACATGGCATGTAATAAGTGCGTGATAAATATGAGCCGTCTCATCACTAAGCTCCAACAACTGTTCTCTGACCCTGGCTGGATGTCTTACCATTCAATCCAATTGTGACACTAACTACCCAGAGTTGGCACAGACCCCATAGGTTAAGGGCTTCAGTTCCACAAGGCTGCCCCTGCTTCAGACACCAACCCCAAGTCCCAGGGGTCCCCCAGCCACCCATGCCTTTGCTACAAATTTGGGAGTTCCATGACTCCCTTTCAGATTCGGTACTTTACTAGAACAACACGTGGAACTCTCTGGAGGCACTAGACTTGAAATTACAGTTTTATTATAAAGGATGTTACTTACGAACAGCAAAATGAAAGCGATGTATAAGGCAAGGTAGGTAGGGGGTAGTGCAGAACTTCCATCCTCTCTCCCTACGGAATCACGGGGTCACCTTCCCAGCACTGTGTTCACCAGCGATGTGTTCACCAACCTGGAAACTCCCCCAAGCCTCGGTGTCCAAGAGGTTTGCCTGAGGTTTCATTACCTGGGCATGATTTCTTCAGTTACTGATTTAATGTCACCCATGTGACTGAAACTCAATCTTCAGCCCCACCCCCTTCACTCTCCAGAGGTGGGGTGGGGGGTGCTAAAGGGTCCAACCCTCTAAGAACATTGTTCCTCTGGCCAGCAAGCCCCATCCTGAAGCTATTCAGTCTTCTCTCCCCTCTACTCACCTTCCACGAAGGGGGCTCATTATGAATAACGAAAGCTACTCCTGTCACTGTCACTCAGGAAATTCCAACGGTATTTGAAGCACAGCAGTTGGAACCCAGAACAAAGCAGAGTCTTTGTCATGTCACATTCCCTCTGCCATGATGTCTCCTGCAACATAAGGCAGATGGAAGGTCTGAAGAGGTCAAGCTGTCCATCCCTTTTTCCTCCAGGTGAGCCTGCATTTTCATTATTGAACACAGTTGATTATACTTTTCAGAAAAAAAAGACAACAAAATGTTTCAGGCTGGAAGAGCCCCCAGTCACTGTGGCCATGTACTCCCAGTGAGACATGGCAATTTGGGATGCTCTCCAAGGGGACTGGCCATACCTGTCCTCTAGCTCTTCCCATTTGCTTTTATTAAACCTCTCAAATCTCCCCCATGGCCAGAGGGAGGACTGGCCCCCAAAGAATTAACTTTGTGGAAAGATACAAAACTGGAGGGAAGGTCCATAGGTTCCAGCACATTGAGATGCACTGCTCTGTTGTGCGTGATTTTGACTCTTCCTAAGATACTTCGCACCATAAAGGTCTGTGTTTGTCAGGGGTTTCAGATTTATTACTTCTGTTGAAGGTGACTCCCTGTACTTGAATGCACTTCGTTTTCTTCCCCTGCAGTTACTTTGAAGTTACACAGTCAGAAGTGCCTATAATAACCAGCACTTCAACCCACAGACTCCTCCGGACACTCTCGAAGGCCTTATTGGCTAAGGCTTCACAAAGCTGGCACTGCTCTCTTACCAGGCATGTTTTTCTTTAAACAGTCTTCTCATGTTGGCTTTTTCATTTATTCATTTATTCAATCATTTATTCATTCACTTCTGCCTTTCCCTGGACTGTTCTCTCCACATTGTCTAATGGGCAAATTCCTCCTGAGCTTTCAAGATCCAGCTTAAATGTCACCACCTCTGAAAAGCCCTCCATGATTGCCTTCAAGTTTCTCTTCCACACTCTCTTCTGTGTTTCCACATATAGCCTAAACATTGGTCTGTGCCTCTACCTAATCAGCTATGATCCTGTAATTGATATCTTAACAGTTCTACGGGACTGAAAACCCACTGAGGGTAGCGGCTGTGTCTAGTTCCTCTCTGATCCCCTAGTGCCCATCGTGACACGTGGCCCTGAATAGTCACTGAAGAAACACTTGCTGAGTGAATAGGTAGATGAATCCTCACCTACAGCAAGCGTTGCATGCCTGTTCCATCTGTAGAAGGCTGTTGATTTCCCATTAAAGAACCACTTCTTTCTTGCTAATGGAACTCCGATTTGGACTAGGTACCGGGCATTCATGTGCGGCCAGACCCCTTTCCCAACTCCAGGATGAGGAATGTTGGTTGTTTCAATACCATCATGGTAATTTCACCACTCCCACTGGCCAGGGATTGACTTAGGTGTGAACCCCTGGCCAAGGAGGTGTAAGGCAAGTGTACCTGGTAGGGGGACTCTGGGAAAAGGTGCCCTTTTCTGATAAAAATTGTTGTCCCATGAGAAGTGCCTCCTCCTGCCTTCGGATACTGTGCTGGGAAGCCAAAACAAGCAGGAGCAGCCATCCTGGGGCCGCGCGGAGGGTGGCGATGTAAAAGGATGGGCGGTGCGCCTGGAGCTCCGAGGACTCTGTTGAGCCTTTGCGTTCACCAGCCCGGGCCCGTGGTAATACAGGAGTTCGTTCCCTGAATTTGGTCTCTCCCCGGAGAGGGGAGGTTTAAGCGTCTGTGGGAGGAGTCTGGTGAAGGAACTGTTGAGAGCTTCCCAAGACTTGGAAAATCACCGCTTATTTAACAGAAGACCATGACCTTACGTGAATGGGTTTCCTGTAGAGACAATGCAAAAATTCCCTCCTTAAATGAATGCGATTTGGGACAGTATTCCCAACCTTGGTGAGTGTGTTGGGAACAGTGTTCATTAGAGCGGGTCGTCAGGATTACCAGTGTCCTCTACGTGGTTCAGTAGACTTCCTGGTACAAGTGAAGCATGTGGTTGCCAGTGTCTTATCATGTGACTCATCCTAGCCAATGAAGTGTAAGCTGAAACGATACATGTCTCTTCTGCCCGGGGTATTTAAGGGCCAGCGTACCACCTCCATGCGCTCTTCCCCTGCTGCCCCAGCTGTCAGAGCTGTGCATCTTTGATGGCATGGTTATAAGATAGGACCAGGCTTCTGGTTTGGGGGGAAAAAGTTCTTGTGTTAAGCTATTTTGTTACCCTGTAGCTTACTGTGACTAATACACAGAGTAGCATATCTGGGAAATGTGAACAAACACCAAGGAGGACAGAAAAAAATCTCTTTATTTCCATCTGTGCTGTTGGACCTCAGATAGCCATGATGCTCCCAGACAAGACTTCACATCTTAAGCCAGCCTTGCAGTGAGTTCTCAGGAATGTTCTAGGCCCCTTTGCATCCATGACTTTCACCTGATTTCACACAGATAGCTGGAGTGTCCAGAAGGGGCAGCTGAGGGGAGGAGCTTGGAGAGCAACGCCCAGTGAGAACCTTCACTCTACACAATCAGATCATTGACAGATGTCACTCCCGCGGAGAACTTCGGGAAAGCTGGAAATATCCATCTGTCTATGGGGGGCTGTGCAGTTTTCTGCTTCATGTCACCATCTCCAAAATTTCCATGTACTTCTCCATTAAAGATAATTTTTATTTTTCAACTTGGCCAGCAGTATCTTTCCACCAATGGCAGGATGTATTTCCACTCAACGATAATCCTGTTTGTGATCTTTGTTTCCAGTATGATATTTACTTTTCATAATTCAGTTTCTATAATTAAATATTAAATCATAGTATGTATCCTATATTTATAAAAATGCAATTGGATTGTCCATGCAATTACCAAAAAAAAGTCTGCCTTTTTACTTACAATGTTATGAACATCTTTCCATGCCATTAAACATCCTTCTTCAGCATCCATTTTTAATGCCTGCCTAGAATCCCAACATCTGGATATATCCTCATTTATTTTACGAGTCCCTTGCTGCTGAACATTTAGGATGTTTCCAATTTTTCAGCACTGAAAAAATTCTTGTAGCTAATCTTTTGCTCATATCTTTTATTATTTCTTTAGAAAAATCCCTAAAAGTAGATTTTTCCAAAATGTGTGCAAAAAAAATTAAGGTTTCTGATCCATATCGGTAACTTGCTACTTCCAGAAAAACTAAGAAGACTGTACTAGCCTACACGTGGGTAAAAGTGCCCTCCTCTCACGCCCTGCGTCACGGACTTAAAACCGGCAGGCAGACGCTGAACAGGCGACAATCCAGCGCTCACCACAAATCTTCATGCAGGCTTCGTGCCTGACGATTAATGCCCTGTAGCTGTTGTCGGCTCTACTTTCTTTCCTTTACTCGAATAACCTCGGAAAGACTTACAAACAGGTCTCATAATTTCTGTGTTTGAATTCCTTTATTAGTTGCATCTTCTGATTTCTCCGGGGGCTTGGTTTCTTTATGGGTTTTATAATTTTTAACTGTGAGCTCATCTTCAGTGGGATTTTTTTCTTTGGGGTTCCCAGGGTGCCAGTTGAAGAAGCTCAATGGCAAAGCCTTGCTATGTCAGTTTCTCCCAGTAAATCTTTTACTATCTAGGGTCTGGGGTGGCCAACTCACTTGTGTGCAGTGTGCTTAAGCAAATGAGTAGGGTTTTCTCGTGGCCCTTACATGGATGGAAAGCCCCTTATGATCCCTGCTCTGGGCTGTATCAGCTTCCCTCTCGGGATGCAGCTCCTTTCCAGGCATTGATGCGATGACTTGCTGGGAGTATGCAGCTCTGACAGCACTAGGACCACTGGATTTAGTTGGCCTGTCATTTCTGACACCTGGGATTCTCTTTTCCTTCATGTTTGTTTTTGATCCAAACAATGTGTTGGAAGCTTTTGATGTTCTATTGTATCCAGAGTTCCCATGAGTTCAGAGTACTGAGAGGGCTCTGATGGCAGCTCAGCTGCCATATTGGCTAGAAGTCTCTGAACTCTTCCCACGCCTTCAGGGCTGATTGAACACTTATTGACGGTGGCCGAAGGCAGAGCAGTTGGAGCAACAATCACTGTAATTGTTAAGAAGTCAATGACAGTGGGATGCGAGGCCACATCAGTTCCCACACATGTGGCTTATTTGCAAGAGTCACAGCGTTGTTACTGGGGGGAGAAAAGCATTCTCAACGCCAATGTCCTTGAGCTGCTAACTTAGTGCATTGCCTTTTATCCACAGCTCTGTAAACAAAAACAATACAGCAGCCCATTACTGAGTACCAGCCACGGCTATAAGCACATTGCATAGGTTAACCCATTTAATCAGCACAAAACCCCCGGTGATACAGAAATTATTGTTACCCCACCCCACCCCATTTTACAAATGAAGAGACTAGTCCAGAAAGGTTGAAGCACATGGCTGAGGTCACATAGCTATGAAATGACACAGGTGGCATTTGAACCCAAGCAGTTCAACTCTAGATTTTATAGTCCTAACTATTTGACACAGATATGAACCTTCCTTGTCTTCTGTACAACGTCCTCCCAAACCCCGCTCTAAAACTCTCCTTTGGAGGTGTCCTTGGTGTTTAGTTTCTATTTGTCATTAGGCCATTTCATCTGATTCTACTGATCCAGTGCATTCTATTTCTAGCAGCAAGAGACCACTTAAACCACATGATTGTACCTCCTCATCCATTCCACCCTCTCCCTCTACCCCCACTCACTCCTTCCAACCTACTTATGAGGTGTGTTCACCATACTGGAGCCCACGCACTTTCCCCTTTGTAACACATTAATTCCCCCACCCCGGGCAGCGCCGCCATTGACCTCACAGTAGCCGCTTGGTGAACCCCGGCAGCTGCATTATCAGGCAGAATTCCCAGGTGTACTGGGTCCTAGCTACCCTTGCCATACACTCTACAAAAGAGTTACAGACGCCACGCTTCTCAGCCATGTCTGTACAGAGGATTCCAAGAGGAGGTTTTAAAAAAAATACAGATTCCCTTGTCCCATTCCTGGTGGTTCTAGTTGACTGGCTGTGCTCGCGGCATGGGCGTTAGAAGTTTGAACAGCTGCCCAGGTGATTCTCGGCCAGGGCTGAGAGCCACTGAGGTGAAATAAGTTGTTCCCCCAGAATTCTGTCACGGCTGCCTGCTGGCTGCATTTGGGCAGACATCCTACCCTTCATGCTTTACCCTTTCTAATCTTAGAACTTTCGTGTGCAGAGAATCATCTGGTGGCCTGTTAAAAGAGATTTCTGGGTTCCCCCCTGCAGAGTTCCTGATTTAGGAGGTCTGGGGTGGAGCCTGAGAATTTGCATTTCTCACAAGCTCCGGGCAGCGCTGATGCCGCCGACTGAGAGATCACCCCTCAAGTCCACTGCCTTAGAGCCCTTCTTGCTCCTTCAAGGCCCTTCTAGGTGCCGCTGTTCGGCGCCTCGGTTCAGAACTCCATGCCTCCCTGTTCTTGTTTTCCTGACTTGTCCCCCGAGATCCTGGTCAAGCTCCCCCTCCACCAGTTCTTCCCAGACTAGCCTAGCTGGGGTGGCGTCTCTTCCCTTCCTCACACAGCTCAGGGCTCCCCCAACCACTCATCGTGGTTCTCAGTTCCAGGTCATAGACTTTCGAGCTGGAAAGATGCTCAGAGTCCAACAGTTTAAAACTTGGCCCCTGAACTGAATTCTTTTTCATTCACATAACACCTTATTTCACGTTGCAATATTGAAAATACGTAGATGTGCTGGGACTGGGAGGGAGCAACATCTTTGTATACTGTTTTTCCCGATGGGGTCTCAAGGCACTTTGGGGAGGCCCTTGGGACTTGGTGAGTGTAAATTTGGAAACCGCTTGTCGTCAAAAGCTTCACTTTACAGATGAAGACTCGGCGACGCAGGGAGGGTCAGCAACATGCCAGTTCATCCGTGCCATGTTGATCACCAACTCTGTGCCAGGCACCGTGCCAGATCTTAGGGATGGTGAGAAAACGGACAAGCCCAGCCCTCGTGGGTTTTTGTTCTAGCTGGGGAGACGGCGAGTAAGTGAGCACACAGAGAGAAGGATCACAGACTGTGACGGGAGCAAAGGCAGAACCTAGCCTGCACTAGAATCACAGCCCTTCAGGGAGGGTCTTTACGAAGCGACCATCTTCATTCTGAGCCCTGAAGAAGGAGCCCAGCTCTGTGAAGAGTTGGGTGGGGTGGGGTGGGGGTCCTGGTGAGCCCCAGTGAAAAGTCTGGATTTTATTCCCCGTGGGATGGAAAACCAGCAGTGGGGTTTAAGCACGGGAATGACAAGATCTGATCTTATCTCCCCAAAGAAATGGATGAGTATCGATGTTTGTATTTTTCAGAGTATCTCATGCAGATATAATATTTGTATCTGACTGCCTGAAGTCAACAAGGATTTATAAGCTATCTTCTGTGTAGCTTTCTTTCTTCTCTCGGTCATTATCTCTTAATCTGTTTTGGGTCTGCGCTCCCTTCAAGTGTCAGATCAGAGCTATGAGGTTTTCCTTAGAAAAATATTCCCACGCACACAAGTGTTTTTACACAATCAGAATTTATGCATGCCCTGAAGGTCATCTCAGGACCCTTCACCTGGACCCCCGTCTATAGAATCTTTGTCATGATACCTTTCCTCCGAAGACCCCTGATTTGGTTGGATATCATTACCACCCTAGATTTAGAGTCAGATTATCTTCATTTCTTGAGCCCCAGCTTCCCTGCCTGTAACACGGGTTGATGCGTATGTCACGGGAAGACTTTAACGAATAAATGAGACAATGTGGATAGGTTCCTAAGCCCACATATGCCCAGTAGATATTAATTACTTTCCCTTCCTTCTTGGCAAGAGAGAAAGAAGATTCCTTGTGAGGCAGAATCACACCGTTGTTAAGAACCTGGCTCTGCCGGTAGGCAGATGAGAATTGAATCCCAGTTCTGCCTTACATTCGGTTTTCTCATCTACAGAATGGAAATGGATGTGTGAAAACTTAGCAAAGTGCCTGGCACCTGGAAAGTACTTTGATAATTAGTTTTTGATAATTTTGATAATGCCGATGCTACTAATGTCATCTGCTCTCTGCCACTCCTTGCTGCTTGGGTGAGGAATACGAGGACTGACAGGATGAACCGAAAACACGGATTCACTTCTAAGGAGGTTAGCATTTCGCGAGCTCCGCTAGTCTGTGGAAAGCCCTTCTAAAGGGCTGCCCCATGGAGACCACCCTGGCTAAAGACAATGTGAAGCTCATGAAATCCGTGTCCCTTGGACAGTTCCGCCAACTTTCTAAACCCAGGCAAGTCAGAGTAGAGAACAGGCTCTTCAGGCACTCGAGCTGGCACCGCTTTCCTCTGGGGACATTTGGCAACGTGGAAAATCTGCCACCCCGCGAGGGAGCATAGAGACCGACGAGATGAAGTCAATGCATAATGCAAGTGCCTGCTCTCTCCGCAGCCTAATTCTATTTTGTTAAGTAATGATGGAATAAAAATTCAGGATGAGATTTGCAGCTCTGTTTGATCAAACGCCTATCACTGTTGCTTCAAGCCAAATGGGTCCCTTCATAAACAGATAAATAAATCAATGGGAAATGAAAAGTCATGGCCGAGAGTGAAATGGGACAGCAAATCATCCCCAGCTGTGATGTTCATTTGGGGGCATCGTACCCACGCTACAGCAGGAGCCCCGAAGTGGCCAGCGGAGGATTGGTCTGGAGGGGAGATTCAACCCGGATAAGCGAGCTTTTATCAGGCGGCACCATCAGCGTAAGCCAAGGTCGTTCCAGGGAGCTGGGAGCAGCCAGTGGTGGGCTCTCCACCATTAATGCTCCATTTGTGGGATTAACTGGGCTGTGTGGGTAATAATTTATGGGCAATCATTAACCTAATGATATTGGTTCTCCATAAACTGCTTAGTCTGTCTCAGAGAAAATGAACTGCATAAATCTAAGTGGAAAATTCTTGGTGACTCGTGGAAGGCCTGTCAGCAGGGTGGGGATGGGCCGCCAGACAGTGAAAGTCTGAGCTCTTGGCTCCGTTGAAGGGCCTTGAAAGTTGTTCCTTTCCTTTCCTTTATCTGCCAGCCCAGAAATTTACTCGGATTGAAGGAGGTTCCCAGGGCTGAAAAGTACAGGCCAGAAAAAGCTGTGTTGAACTTCCTGGTTGAGTTGGAGCTCCTACGTGGGTCCTGCTCCGAGAATTCTGTCAAAATGGAGAAGGCAGCATCCCCTGTGTGGGGAGATCCTGGGCCACAGGCATCATAACTTTCCTCTTCTAGAAAAGAATCAATGTCTTTTCAAAACAAGTCAGCTTCTACATCTGCCACATGCCAGGCTGGGAGGTTCGCTGCCTTGGACGAGGGTGTCAGGCAAGCCTGTGAAGTGACTTAAGAGACTGAATGACGAGATGGAACCAGCAAGCCAGAGCTAGGGAGAAGAGCATTGAGGTGTGGAAAGGACAGGAAGATACGTGCAGAGGCACTGAGGTCTAGGCTAGCGCGACCTGTTTGGGGAACAGAGACCTTATTACTGTAATCATGGAGTTAGGTGTATTTGCCCCCACTTAAGAGATGAGAAAACAGGCCCAAGGCGATTAGGAACATAATCCCCGTCCCCGCTGGAAGACAGGATTTGCAGGAAGTGTTGATCGGTGCCCCTGCAATGTAACCACTAGGCCAGGGGTTAGCCAACGGTGGCCTATGGGTCAAATCAGGCCTTTACCTGTTTTTATAAATAAAGTTTTATCAGAACATAGCTGTTTGTTGGCTTAGCATCTATAGCTTCATGCTACATAGACACAGTTGAGTAGTACGAATGAGGACCTTATGGTCTGGAAAAACTAAAATATTTTCTACCTGAACCTTTACAGGTAAAGTGTGGACCACCCTACACTAGCCAAGGGCATCTCTCCCCCTGCACCCACCCATGCCCTTTGGGACAGCAGATGGCGATCATATGGCCCCTGGGGAACGTGAACCACCTGGCCTGTTGTGTGGGACCCAAAAGAAGAAGAAGAAAAATCTCTGAAAATTCCTTTCCCAAGTGAATGAACAGGGTTGTTTGAGGGAAGGAGCATCCCTTTCAAGTGGGCAGAAGCTACTGATATCCAGGGAGAAGCATTCGATTCGTGAGTCCCTGGGATTATCTCCGTCCCAGGTAACACAGGGACAGCCCCTTTAGATCATAACAGATGCCAAAGAGTGCTTGGATTGGGAAAGCCAGAGGGAATCTCCCTCGACAGCAACCAGGCCTGCGTGTCACAGCAGGGCTCAGGGCACAGGGCACACACGGCATTGTGGCATTTCCCCAGTTATGGTCGGGGTGGTCACATTGCAGAACCAGTCCACCTCTTCTACTCCCTGAGCCTGGGTGAGAGGACAGCGGCCATGTTTCCCCCAAATGTGTGGATTCAAAACTGGATGGAAGGCGTCTCATCAGCCACAGCGAAACCTTGTCAAACAGGAGCCCCCCCCCCCCGCCTTCTGTCAGTGTGACAGCATCATGGAGGGAAGGGAAAATGGTAGAATTCAGGGTAAGCCTACCTGGGTTTAAATCCTGACCCTGCCACGGAACAATGGGGTGACCGGAGCAAGCTACTTAACTCTTCAGTTTCAGCCTCAGTTTCTTCCTCTGTAATGCAGAGATAATAGTAGCAGTGAACTTCTGGCCTAGTGTTCACATCCCCTTAATTTAATTAAGGGAGGCGAGGGTTTCCCCCTGGTGCTTTCAGTGGCAGAGGGCTCTGCTATTTATAATAATAGCTCTGTCTTATCGGGTGTTGTTAAGATTAAGATGAGAAATGTAAAGCTTGAACCACATGGTAGTTAAATTCCTGCTCTTGATTTTGAAATCAGATATAAGGATTACATTTCCCAATCTCCTTTGCAGCTGGACATGGCCATGTCAGTAAGTTATGGCCAATGAGATGTGAAAGGGGTGGTGTCTAAAACTTCTGGGAAGCACCTTCTTTTTCCTACTCCCTGGGAGCTGGAAGGTGGGTGTGATGACTGGAGCTAGAGCACCCATTTTGAACCATGAGGAGGGAGCCTTGTATTGAGGTGGCAAAGCACCAAGCTTGAAGGAGCCAGGGCTCCTGAACTCCTTGACTTCAGTGGTTGATTCTGTGAGAAATAAACTACCATCTTGTTTAAGCCATCTTTAAATTTTGAGTTTTCTCCTCAGAGTAGTATTAATTTTGATATCCTAGTCGTGTGGCCTTGAGCAAATTTTCTTAATCGCTGTGAGCCTCAGCAACTTCATTAACAAAATAGGCTTAAAAATCCAAACCCCTCAGAAACGGTGGGAGGATTTGAGGACACAATGTAGTGCTTTCCTGCTGCCTCAAAAACATTGTATGATGATGTCGTGGAAATGCAGACCTTCAGACCCCATGCTGAAGTATCTGAGTCACCAGGTCTGATAATGGGGCCAAACAATGGGCATTTGTGTCAAGTCGCCAGGTGATGTGACACACAGACAGGTTTGGGAAGCAAAAGGCTGAGAAGTTCACCCTGTCTTCCTTGCCTTCAAAGGCAGAGTGAACATTAAAAGATGCAGTGCACGTATCTCAGAAGGGGCCTACATACTTGGAAGCAACCTTGCAAGGTCTCCAGCCCGCCCCAGACGCCCTGCTGCAATCGTTGCTCAAAGGGAGTCAGGATTTACTGGGTAATGACGCGGTGTGTGCCATCAGCGGCCACCGGCTGCTCAGTCCAGTCTGAACTGCTTGCTCCAAACTTCTGTTTAAAATGCAGCAGCGCCTGTGGGTTATGGCTTGCTGGTTTACATGCTCATGATGGATCGTTTAATCTAATTAACAGGAGGCAAACATTTTCCCCTGGTGCTTTTGGCTGCAGAGAGCTCTAATTTTTAAACATAGCTTACCGGCAGAGAGCACTTGTTTTAGGGGCGGGGACACCTGGGCCCTGATACTGGCTGTGTGTCCTGGACACATCACTTAACCTCTCGGAAGAGTCAGTTTCCACCTCTGTGAGCCAGGCTTTGGGCCGCCCCACTTTGCAGGCACAGAAAAATTTCCTGACAGCCCCAGGAGGCAGGTCTCTTCGTGATTCTCATTTTACAGGTGGGGAAACTGAGGCCTGGAGGCTGTAGCTTAATAGCCCAGATCACCCAGTGAGTAAGTGCTGCAAATTTGGCTGATGATCGGTTCAGAGGATGAAATAGTTGAGTGGCTCCAGAGAGTTTAGTGCGGGCGTTACCCAGTACAAGCACCATTTACTGTTGTAACAAGTAACTACCGTCGTTCTTGTCATTATTATGTGGTTGTCATCAACAGAGGTGAGACAGGAGCCAAGGAGCAGGGGGTCATATGCGGAAAGCAGCATTGCTGGCCAGGTAGAGGAGTGCAAGTGTCAGAACAAGACCCATGGGTGGGCGGTACAGACTCACAGAAATGTCTGTCTTGGTCTCGGTATGGACTGATGCCCTAGGGGATAAATGTCATCAGACACTATTTTGTTTTGTTTTTTTTTAATTTTTAAAAAGATTTTATTTATTTATTTTTAGAGACAGGGGAAGAGAGGGAGGGGACAAAAGGGAGAGAAACATCGATGTATAAGAGAAACATCGATTGGTTGCCTCTTGCACGCTCCCTAACTGGGGACCCGGCCCACAACCCTGGCATGTACCCTGACCGGGAATTGAACTGGTGGCCTTTCCGGTTCACAGGCTGGTGCTCAGTCTGCTGAGCCACACCAGCCAGAACCAGACAGTTTCTTCAACCTTACAAAGGTTTTGGTGGTAGAGACTCTGTTTGTTTGGGGTTTTTTTTGGTGGCTGCCTCAGTTACCTTGTTTGTCTTCCTTCCAGCCACACCAGATCCCTCAGTGTCTGAAGCCGGACATGCCCATTCATTCTACCCTTGTGATTCCTCTTCCAGTCAGAAGTCTAAGGAGAGGAGTCAATGAACAACTGACTGGAAACCCATCACTTAGAATTTACCATTCTTATCGCACTGTACTTGAATTATCACACCTCTTCATCTGCGATGTATTTCAAAGTGAATTGCAGTCATCAGTACTGACTACTTCAGTGTTTTTACAAAGCTTCAGAGTCATCTGGGCCCCTGAGACAGGCGCCAGCAGCTCAGTGGCTGTGGTTCAGGTGGACGCAGAGGTCCCGAGGCGGAACTGGAGGTGAGGATCTTTGACCTTGGTCCCCGGAACCACCTTCTCAGTTGAGCAGATCCCCAAGAACTTGTGGCTCCAGAGAGTATAGTTTGAAAGTCATTAATGTTCATTTTGCGGAAGAGGAAACGGAGGCTTGGTTGGGGGCAGGTCCTCTTTTCCCAAGTCAATCATAAATTCAACCAGGATTTGTCAAGCTGACTGTCTCCAGGATCCATACACAGTCCCCTCTGATCATTTGGTAGCTGTAATGGACCCTTCCCCTGGGAAAATGTATATACAGTAGGGGAGAGAGATTTGCAGATGCCTGAATCCATTCGTGACTCTCCAAGAACACAGTGCACCAAGACTGCACCCTTCAGCCATGTGGCTTCCCCAAGATGGCAGGGTGGGAGGTTTCCTGATCTGGAGGGCTCTCAGACTATTAGGTCACATTGTCCTCCCTTGATGAAGAGAATGTGAGATGAGAGATGGAGGGAGGAAAGGGAACAGGTGAGGGAGAGGCAGCAGGGAGGTATGAGGTGAGAGAGGAGGACCAGCGTGGAGAGAGGCCTAGAGAGGCAGCAAGGGAAGGCCCGCCCTCAGGAGCGGGACTGGGCTGGCGGGAAGGATCTGGGCTCACTTGGGAGGCAATTGCCCACTGGTTCTGCCTTCCAACGGCCTTCTGAACTGCTCGCACGCTGCCAGCTTCCTGCGGACGCCAAAGCAAATATCCTCAACAAACTGCCTGAAGCCTGAAAGGCGAGTAAGAGAGTACCATCTCCAGTGGTGGCCCAGCCATTACTGAGGCCTCAAAAACACCCTCAATTTCACTATCCGCCTCGTCTTCTGAATTTGAATTTAGAGGTCCCCGTCCTGAGCGGACTTCTCAGCGGGAGAGGCACTGGTCTGACACTTGTGAGCTCTGATCCACAGGCAGGGGATGGAACAGCAGATGCTCCTGGGGAGTCCTGGGTGGATGCACAGAGCGCGGGTTCAGGGTGCGGTCTGTGATCCCAGAGAGTGTGACCAGACCCAAAGAAGAACGACTGAGGATAAGGGCAGAGGATGGGTCTGTGGTCTGAACTGTTAGGTTCCCTCATTCTGCAGAACACAGGGAAGGCGGGAGAAGAGGATAGAAAAGGAGAGAGAATGAGAGAGCAAGAGAAAAGAAAATGTCATGGAAGTCGGGGCGGTGGTTAAGAACCTGACCTGTGGAGCCCCTCCCTCTCTCTAGCTATCTATCCATCCATCCACTCGCCCATCCATCTATCTACCCCCCGTGTGTGTGTGTGTGTCTGTCTGTCTCTCTTTCTGTATGTACATTCACCAAATATTTATGGGACATCTGTCACATGCCAGGTGTGTGCTTGGCACAGGGTATACGGCAGAGAATATGACTAAACAGGTCCCCCCTCTCAAAGACCTGATATTATAGAACGACAACACTCAATAATCAAGTAAATAATGAAAAAAACAGGTAGCAATAGGGCTCTGTCTGATGAGAATAAAACGTGTGCCAGCTGACTGGCCATAGCTGTGCCCGAGAGTATGGGCAGTCCTCTCTGACTGTGAAGGTCCTTGGGATGGATGCTTGTCAACCAGGGAGGGAGGCTGGGAAAGTCCAAATTCGGCCGCCCCGCCCCCCACCACAGCCAACAGCTCCCAGGGAGGCAGAAGGATCCATACCCTCGGCTGGCTGCTGCTCCCGCCCGTAAAGACTTGGATCGGCGGCGGTTTCCTTGTTTAACCTCTAGATGAATGAAAATAAATCATTTTCCTCTGGTGCCTACTTTAGAGAAGGGATCCATAACCTTGCCTCTAGTCAGAGTCCATTTAACACAGTATGGACACTTCTAGATGGAGGGAAGTGGTCAAAGGCAGACTGAGCCAGCTCTGGGGAAGGTGGGCTTTAGATTTCGGGCAACCGCTGAGAAAGGGAGTGTCACCCACGTCTGTCCAGGGAAGGTTTTAAAAGTGGAGTTTTGAGTTATGTTTCTGCTAGAAATGCCCCAGCCCTCTTTGCTAGAGCCCAAACCTCCCTTCCCTGAGGGAGTGCATTTCATGTGGCTTGGTTGCACCGACCCCCACGTGGGCCAGCCGAAACTATGGACATGCAGCAGCGTTTCATCCAACAGAGCACCTCCTCCTTCTGGTCACAGCAACCGGGTTGTCGGGTTTGTGAACCAAGCCAATGACCCAGAGCCCTCCCTAGGATTTTTCTACAGGAGTTCTTGGGGAAGACGGTGTTCTTGCTGAGACAGCTGAACAGGACAGTGTGAGCCCACGGCCACGAATGCCTGTGTTTCCCACCCCATCACGAGAGCCCAACAGAGAAGAAAGATAAAGAGGCAGTGTTCCTTGATAGATTCGGTCTGAACTCCTGGGTCCAGCTATGCCTGAATCCCAAATTCACTCTGGGATTTTGTATCTCATGAGCCAGAATAGTCCAATTTTTCTGAAGCTACTTTCGGTTGTGTCTCTATCTATCACTTGAAACTCAAAAGAATCCGCACTGACATAGGTCCAATATGCAAGGGAGTCTAGCATTATATGTGGCCCCTCTGGTTTGTAACCTACCTGGTGAGAGTTCCTTTCCATTTAACTGCTTCCCATTTGATTCCACTGACTCTATGCAATTCACCCAACCTGCTTCGAGCATCTAGCATCCACTGGACATTTTACTAGATTCCACGGATGCAGAGATGAGTAAGCGCCCATCTTTCCTCTTAAGGAGTTGAACATCACTTATAAACAGTCACTAAACATTGTGATAAAATTCTCATTTCTAAGCACGATGAGACCAGAGAAAAAGACAGTACTCTCACAGTTCTGATTTATTTTACTTTTTTTTTTACTCCCTGGGAACCAGTGTGGTTTAGTACTTGACTGCAAGGTCTGTAGAACTAGACATTTATTTGCTGTTTTTCAGCTGAGCCTCACTTGTCTCATCTGCAAAGTGGGGCTGTTAAGAATCGATGTAGCTTTGTTGTAAAATGTCAATGGGAGAATTAACGGGTCAGGCGCCTGGCACACACCAAAGGCTTGGTAAGTGCCCATTACGTCCATTGTCTCTGCCTGCAGGGAGTGGCGGGTGGGTGGGAAGGGCAGGGGACAGTGGGGTCAGCAACAGAATTCTCCCTACAACCCCTCAGATACCACAGCCCCAGGGCCTTGTACCCTTCTGGCACATAAAAAATGCGTAAAACAAACATAACACAGTGTGTTGAATGAAAAGTTAAGAACTACTGAAAGCAGACCCAGGTCTGAGCCCTGATCAGTGCTCCGTGTTAATGCCAGAATTTCTCTCTGGAAGGGGCTAGGGGGTGTTTGCCCGAACCATGGGCTGGGGGCTTGACTTGAAGATGTACAGTGGGCAAAGCCCTTGACCTAAAATTCAGAAAATCTTCATTTATATCCATAAAGAGGCAGGTGATGGAGATTATTGGGGGCGTGGTCTAAATGCACGGCGGGCGGGGGTGGGGGGGCACTCCACTCCTCCCCCAAGCTCCCTCTGCTTACTTGGGGCAAATGACAAGGGGCTGGAAGGAAGCTCAGAGGTCAGTAACCCAGGGCAACAGCTTCATTTTACAGAAGGGGAAACCAAGGCACAGAGGCGCTCGTCCATAGTGACCCGTCAGGTTCCTGACAGACCCAAGCAGGAACTCATTTAGCCTGTCATTCTTCCATTCCACCTAACCCCCCTCTCAGAGGTTTCCGTGAGACTTGAGCTGGGGGGAGAAGGTAGCAGAGTAGGAGGGGTAGGAGGACAGCTTGAGTGTATCCTATTCCCTCTGCCGGGCTTTCCCTTCACTCCCCATAAGGCCATTCACTACCCGCCTCTTTCCCTTCCTCTCAAGGGTCACCCTCTTTGGTCTCACTCTGAACGGTCTGCCTCTTCCTTCAACACCTGTTGTCACCAGTCCTGCCTTCTCCAATCCAGCCCCTACAATGAGGAACAAAAACTCAAATTTTCAGAAGGGCCAGGCCCACAACAAATGAGAGAGCCAGGCGCAACACAGTAGGGGGTGGTGGGGACTATGGCAAACTGGAGAGTCCATGCCTGTCTAAAAGGGGCAGGCGCTCGCTACTCAGCTCACACTGATGCTGCCTCGGGAGAAAAGGTGGGCTTGGGGTGGTCAGTCTTGCATTTTTTAGGAGAAGCCAGAAATGGAGGTTTTCGCATCCAGTTTCCTATTTAGAAAGACGACGCGTCTGCTGGGGGAGTTGGCCCTCAGTCTGTAACCTATACGGGTCTCCCCTGCTCATGGTTGGCCCAGGCCTCAAAGTGCGTGGATCAGCCCTGGAGACAGAATAGGAAAAAGTGGAGCCTGTTGGGGGCCTCGGGATGAAGTCAGCAGCTGAGAGGAAGGGGTCTCAGCAAAGCTGCCGAGTTTCTGAAACCCCAGGCGCCCCGTGCCGTGGTGTTTTTCCCTCCTGCGCACAGCCGACCTCTGCCAGGCGGCTCTCAGATGCCGACAGCCCAGGATGTGCAGTTTACTTTGAAATGCTAATCAGAGGGAAAAGTGATATTGATGTTGCTGACTCCTGAAGGGCTGGCCTGCTTTAAACTTTGGAGGACTCCTGCCTGTCTCAAGCCTTGGCGGGAGCCCGAGGGAGGCTGCTTTTATTAAATCGGAGAGATGAATCAATGGCCTAAGTGGACAGGGGAAGTGGAGGGTAGAATCCCAGCACGTGGAGACCTGCAAGTTCTGTACAACTCATTTACGGGGACGGCGGGGACATGGGTCTCAGAACATTAACCCCGGAGCCATCTCCCTCCCAGGTTCACCGATCATGGTAAGGGGATGGAGTAAGGGGTCCGGCGACAGGACCTGGCTTTATTGGAACTGAAAGTGGCACAAGGCAATGGATCAGAGCGGTCAGCTGTGATTTATGGGGTTCCTCACTTGCAGATTTGTCCCTGCAGGGTCTGAGTTTCACTTGGAGACTGTCCAGAATTAGTAGCTGCCAAGACAGCTGGCATCGACAAGCGTCAGAAGGCCAGCCCCCTGGTGGACAGGCAAACGGGCTCAGGGTGGTCTCCCCACTGCCCCACATAGAACTTCCTGTTCTCTGGATCCCTAATGACAGCTAATGCTTACGGCAGGCTGGCCAGATGGTGCCTTTATTGTTTCCAGTTGACAGATGAGGAAACTGAGACCTAGAGAGGGTCATGCAGAAAGTGAGCAGCAAAACTAGGATTCAGACCCAGACAGCCTGACTCTCAGGTTCAAGGTCTTAGCCCCTCAACTCTGCAGCCCCTTGGTTTCTTCCCAACGCCTGGCACATAGGAACGCCAGACATGTTCGGCCATTCACTCACACACACCATCATTCCATAGGCTGTCTTACTGGATCCCACAAGAGCCCAGTCAAGAAGCATCCTTCCCCTTTTACGGACGACGGCATGGAGGTTCAGACACGTTCCCTGGCCTGCCGCAGCCCACGGCACTGGCAGAGCCTCCGAGCTGTAGGCATTGGAAGTGGGATTTGTGGCTTAATCTTCTGACCCTGATTCCAGCATTTTTCCTCCTCCGGAGCTTGGCACTGGAATGTAATTTCCTTGAAGGAAGGCAAAGGATGTCACACTCAGTTGTCATTCCCCGGGGTGCCTGCTGCAAAGCTGGGCGTGTTCCTTCAGTTATTCACTCAACAGGGGTGGACGTGAAATGCCTTTCCCAGCTGTGCTGCGAGGTGGGGGTGATGGTATGAGCGCAGAATCCACGGTCCTGCCCCAGTGACCAGAGCACGGGGGCGGCGGGTGGGGGAGCTTTTAAATTAGTGTTTATGCTTCCCTCACACGGTGCAGTAGCGTTTGAGAGGGTTGAATCAGGCCACCTGGAACCTGGAGTGGAAAGGTGGGGTCTGGAGATCAGAGAAATCTCCCTTGTATGTTAGAGCATTTACAGCTACAACCTTGGGGTCTGACAGGCTTGAGCTGGGATCCTGTCTTTTCAATTTCACAGCTCTGTGTCCTCAGGAAAGCTACTGCACCTCTCTGAGCCAGTTTCCTTCTCTCTAGCATGGGCTTCACAATACCTGTCTCCCGAGACTAAATGAGAAAGGTACATGACGCACGGAGGACCAAAGCTGGTGTGCTGGGACGACAGAGCCATAGCTATTGTTGTATTGTCATTGCCATTGTTGGTATAACTATCAATATGTCCTCGAAATGAAGGCCACCAACCAGCCCACATTTGCAGGCCTTGGCCTCTCTTCCTTCTTCCAACTTCTTTTGCTGACACAGATGGGCACTTGCTCTGTCCAGCCCTGGAACCCCTGAACTGTGAGCTCTGAACTTTTACAAGTGGCTCCCTTGTTTTTTTGTTTTTGTTTGTTTTTATTTAATCTTTACCGTATTTTTTTTTCCATTATCAGTTAGTCCCCTCATAGTCCTGTCCCCCAGCAATCACCACACTGTTGTCCATGTCCATGAGCTCTTTTTCCTTTTTGCTCAATCCCTCCACCCCCAAACTGCACCATACACCACCACCCACCCCCGCCACCCTGCCGCCCCCGCCAGCTGGCTGTCATCCTGCTCTCCAGCTGCAAGTGGCTCCCTTGTATATCGCTGACTCCCAGGGACCCGATAAGGACACAGTCTGCCCATCATGTGAGCTCTCCATCTAGAACTCCTTGCAATTCCCTGGGCCTTCTGGTCAGGTGGTAGAAATGAGCATTTATGGCTCAGCGATCAGATGGAGCCGGAGCCATCACGGTGGAATGTAGCGGTGATTGAAAAGTCAATGATGCTCAGGCCAGAGTCGGTCAAGTGTGGTTGAATTGCAGCTTTTGCTCTTGTCCCAGAAGCGATCTTTCAATTTTATGCTAATCACCGTGGCTTCCTGTGAATGGCCCCAGCCTCCTGCAGGCAGGAAGATGATTGGTTGCACTAGAGTGGGGTACGCTCAGGCCACTTTCAAATCAGAGACATAACTCCGCCAACCACAGCCTCTTGCAAAGGATGTGGGCATTTTGGTTTGTGTGTCCCCTCCTGTGTCACCCCCAATTTCTGACCATTTTCTCTTGAAATGACATACAGGGTACCAATAACGATGCTGATTGCGCCCCTGTCTTCCTGCTGCTTGGGCCAGAGGCCTTTTTAGATCTCAGCAGTCGGAAAGATGTTAATGCCAAATGGAAATCTAATCAGGACGCAAGGAAAGACTGACTTTTCAGCGCCTTTGGGGATGTGCTAGAGGCTTGGCTTGGGCAAAAGTGCTTCTCTTTCCAGGTCGAGTTCCCGGATATCCCGTTCCCTTGATCATGCTTTAGACTGATTTGTAATGTATTTTCCTGTAAACAAAATGATTTCATATAAAGGCAGGCTTTAACCTCATTGACACGTACACATTGGTCTTCAACCTAGAATGTGACCACTGCTGTCACTCAGAGGACCCCCAGGGAAAGAACTATCCTAAGGGAAGAGGTGACCTGGCACGATGACACTATTCTAACTATTCCAAGCCTGAGTTTTCATGGGGCAGGAGGATTCTGCATGGGAAGGTTAAGGCATTGTGACTGTTGCTCAAATTCATCCCCTACCTAGTGGTCTAGATTCATGTGCCAGAGGCGGAAGCAAAGGAACAGCTTCTCAAGGAGTAGCTTGGCACTCAACCAATAGCTCTGACTCACCTGATAAGGTGTATCCTCCCCTCAGGGGTGGTGCATTTTCCCTTCTAATGTAGTGTTTCTTCCCTCTGATGTGACTTACCTACCCTTGATGTGGTGTATCTTCCCCCTGATATGGTGTATCACGAGGAAGAGAAAGCCATTCACATCCTACTCTTCATCCTGGACTAATGGGCAATGTTGGCCCCGGGGAAGTTCAGCCCCTGATAGCGGGGCCCTGGTGGGGCGGTGGGGGAGGTGATGGAAGACGGGAAATAGTGCCTGGTCTCTGCACTGCCCAGCGAGCGATGCAGATGGGCCACGCTGGAGGGAACGTGGGGGCATGCTATATCTCTCACAGCCACCCTGAATTGCTGAGAGGGGTCTGTGAAGGCCCAGTGACCTGGATGTTTGAACTAAGTTGAGGGTTGAAGGAAAAAAGGAAGAGAAGGAAGCACTTTGAAAAAGGAAGAACAGGGGTTTGCAGATGAGAGAACAGGGGTAGCCCTGTTCTCAAACAGGGCCACTCAAAGTCCTGGGTCCCCAGGGACAGCCAACGAGAAGCACATGAAAGGGTCTGAGAGAGGTCAAGATGACAACGCTTACCTGTGGGGAGTAGCCAATTATGGGGGACATTTTAAGCCAGCAAGTTGAAGCCCAGTGGGCAATCAATGGGGTCACTGGTAAATAGGTTCCAAGTGTGAGATGCTCTTCAGTTACCTGTCAGGGGTGGTGACTGTTACCTGGCTCTCAGGTGACTACATCTGCTGAGCCAGCTAGAGAGAGCATTGCTTCCCCAGGAATGAGGACTCCTTAAGAACAGGGGCTTCCCATTGAGATGTGGGGGGCTAGAGGTGTGGCCTTCAAAGGAGGAACTCAGCATACGGTTGGAAGTGACAGATCAAAATTTATAAGCGAAGAAATAAAACCAGGAACAATAATTTGGGTCCCCTGACCTAGTCCGTGCCAGGGAAAAGATTCCCACCTTACAAATGGCCAGGTGGTCACAAGGTGGCCAGAAGGTGGAACTCCCATGGGGAGGATGCAGAATGTTAGATCACTGTTCAGCAAATATTCACTCCTTCACCCACCTGTAGGGCAAATTGCACATCCCGCCCCTTGGCTTGGGTGGGGCCACGTGACTTGCTTTGGCGAACAGGACTTTAGAGGACATGGTGAGAACAGAGACTTGAAACGTGTTTATACAGTTGGGCTTACCCTCCCCTGATCCTGCCTTTGCATGAGTAGAACATGTTTCTCGAGTCAGATCACTAGTCCAAGGAGGAGGAGGACACATGGAGCAGATGTGGATCCAACCTGACCAGAGCCAAACCCAGCGAAACCCAGCCTAGTTGATCAGCCCAATCCCAGCTGACTCACTGACATGGAGCGAGAAACCAATGCTTAGGTGGCAGGTAGAGGGACATTACCGTCTTCGAACCACAAATGTGGGGAACCCTCTCCAAACCCAATCCCTTTTGCTGACCATGCAGAGCATCCCCCAGATAGCCACACCGGACTCTCAGAGACATCTCTCCAGCCCCATGTCATATCCCTTCCCTCTCCCCCGAGTACTGGTTAAGAATCAGTGCTATCTGACTTCACATCTTCACTTCCACTCTTTCTAGCTTTGTGACTTTGAACCTCAGTCTCCTCACCTGTAAAGCGGTACTTATGATTACCTGTCTGCAAGGGTGGTGAGCTTTAAAGGAGGTGATGCTTGGAAAGTATTCCATTGCACACAAATACGTTGAACATTAATTGGCACATGATCAATAAATTTTCAACAAGTAGTAGCTGATAATTATCCGTGTGTGTGTGTGTGCGCGTTCACATGTGTGGTTGGATCTCATGACTCCAGACCCATTACTTTCAGATTATACTCATGGTTCATTCAGACATGGGGGCTAAAATGTCTCCATTCGTGTCTCCTTGCTGGTGAGCCTGGCCTACACCTTCAACCCCTGTATCTGGACAGCAGGAGGACACGATTCTAAAATGCCCACACACTTTGATTTCCCGCTGGAGAGGACCCCACAGGTTCTGGGAGGTTGATGTCAAACACTGAGAAGGGGAACATGAGTCATGGCTGCCCTGGGAGATGAAAACCCAGACCCTGGGCAGGCGCCAAAGATCACAGAGAGCAGGATCAGGCTCAGAGTCTGCTAAAGCTGGTTTCTTTCTTTCCTATTATTGTGACAAGTCTGAACCCTGTAAGGATGAATAGCAAAAGTCCAGTCAGCCTGTCCGGTTGTAAACACACACCCTGGGTAGCTGGAGGATTGCGTCAGCCTGGGCCAGAGCAGAAAGTGCATCTACCCCCTTCTGGTCAAGGAAGGTACTGCTTACCCACCTGGCCCAGGTGACCTCGGCTTTCTCTAAAGTGAGAATACTACAGAGGTCCTCTCTTCTCAGAGAGGGCAATTGAGGAAAAGGGGAATTTTATCTTCTCCCACACATTTTAACACCTCGGAAATCAGGATGTCTCTTATTGTCGACTGACATGAATGTGTGGTGTCCTAAGGTAATTGGCTCTGTTTTCTCACTTCTGGTGATTTACGAAATAATGTGCATCTTACAACAGTAGCATTTCAGATTTGGTGAAACAGAATCTTTTTCAAAATAGTTCAGATTTATACAGATTTACTCTGTGCTAAATTCCACCATTAGTGCTTTACATAGATGAGCTCATCCGAAAACCTCTATGAAGTGATCCTCATTTTGCAGTTGAGAAAACCAAGATCAGAAAGGCGAAGTAACTTGTCTAAGGATGCACAGCAATGGAAAGGCCCCCACCTTTCTCTCTGTTCTGATGCCTCCTACATTTATCTCTCTTTAGTCTATTCTCTCTAAACATTCAGTTTGTTGGTCAATTATATCAAGGTTTACTTTGAAGATCGATCGATCTATCTATCTATCTACCATCTCCCTCCCACTCTTCTCCTTCATTCTCCCTCCTTTCTTTCAGCTTCCCTCCCTCTCATTCTGTCTCCTTCCACAGATGCACACACACCTCAGGCATTCTTGAGTACCTGGTCTCCAAGTCTTTACCTTAACCTATAATACTCCTGAGAAATTGCCTTCATTCAGTCAGCCAAAACATATTTATTGGGTATCTATTACTATTAAGGCACTGGGAAAATAATTCTGTATGAATGAGAGATGAATAAATCTATCTCCTGATCTCATGAAATTTATAATATCATATTAGATTAAACTTTTGATTTGTGTAGGCCATTTAAAACCTTATTTTAAATGCACTGGGAAAATCTATTGATCAAAAAATGGTGGATTGCACCACTTCAATGGATATAACAGGTGCCCTGCCTGATACTTGCAAAGGCATGCAAACCTCCCTGGGACTAGCAGAGGCTGGAAAAATTCTCATGCCATAACTGGAAGAAGTCTTCAGCTTGGTAAGCGGTGGGGAAGATGCCCATTGTGGCAAGCTGTTCCTTTGTTCTGGAAAAAAAAAAACACCTGAACTGGCCCTTCAGCAAAACAAGTGGATGCCGGTAGTTTCTAGAAAGCTGTGAATTAACTTTGTCCTGAATACAGACAGTTAGGCCACGCTCCTCTTAATTTTCTGTAGACTTGATTTTGTTTGGGGTGGTTTTTTCCTTCTTTTTTCTGTATGGTTGAGCCAGTACTGTGCCCCCTGCTTGTCTGCAGGGATGGCTGAGTGCTTGGGACAAGCATTGCTGAGGGGGAGATGGGGCGGAAGTCCTGGTGGCTGCGGGAAGGATGAGAAAGTCCAGCTTCAAAAGAAAAACATGGTCTGGCTTGGAGGATCCCAGCCTGGGCTCTGCAGTTGAAGTCACATAGATGGTGAAGTAAAAAACAAAAAAACAAAAAACAACCAGAAACATAAATGCTGCAAAAGCTAAAAAATTAAACAAATCCAAAGCCGAATTAACTTATCAAGCAAAAGAACGCCAAGAAAGAATTTCCCTGAGGAAATCATGCACAGAGGGGATAAAATCAGAAGTTTTTAGTGCTAGGGGATATTGATGGTGCTCTAGTAATTAGAGATTGGAAGCCAGCTCTGTGGACAGGACGAATGGGCCCACAGGTTTGCACACAGATCCACTGGCAGGAAAGAGTCTTTGGCTACTTCCAGTGAGGCCCGCCATTCAGGGTCACTAAGAGACTGTGGCCTATTCTCACCTTCAGCTGATTACAGCCCTTTGCAACAAGACTAAGCGCTCAGTTTGGACATTTCCTGGAGGAGTGCTGATGTAAGTGGAAATTGGTTGGGGATTTTTGTTGTTGTTGTTTTTGTTTTTTACAGGGCTGTTGAAGACTGAATTACTCAGACTTCAGGAGAGGCACTTGAGCTGGGCGATTTTATTCCGCTGTGTTGCGGCCACAGGGCCGGGCCTCCCCTGTTGGTATCCAGTGGGGCTTCTCATAAGCGGTGTTGACAATTCTGAGACTGACTGTACCAACGGGCCGTGGCGAGATAATATATAAAAGCAGAACGCTGACCCACAACCTCTGTAGCCACCAGCCTGGGGAGCCAAGCCACAACCTCTGCAGCAATGAGCCTCAAATGGTAAGGACTTGATCCATCCCTGCCAGTTTCTCTAATTCTTGCCCCCACTTCCCACACAGGGCTGATCAGAGAAAGGAAAATAGCTCCCCTAACCAACCACATAACATGCTCTGCTCCAGAGAGCGTGCCTCCCGCTGCCGGGTACCAACAGCCTCCAATCAGGGCTCACCTGAAGCCCTCCCTGTTGTCCACTGTGAAGCTCTTCCACTCCTCTGCCTGCCTTTGAGTTTCTACCAAACACAAGTGATGGTGGCCAACTCCCTTGTTATAACAAGCTCTGAATAAGTAGCCTTTGATTGCTCTCATTTGGGTGGTCTTCATTTATTTCCACAATCCCCGTCATCAAATTGAGAGCAGGAAAGAAGGACAGCGGAGGTGCATTTTAGACAAAGGGGACTCAACCCCAGGAGTACAGGTCTCATCCAAGGAGCCCCTGGTGGGGCAGGGGCAGGTTCCCCTGGCTCTCGGAGGCAGGACGGCAGCCAGGCAAGGGGCGGCCAGTAGAGGCCCCGAGGATGCATTGGAGCCTGAGGGTTTCGAGAGAAGCCGCCTCCAGCAGCAGAAATAAATTGCACCCTTGGCTGTAAGTCCCTCCTGGAAGTTCAGCAACTTCTTGGCACACTTGATGGTCTGGTCTTGGCTGTGCCAAGGGGAGATAAAATAAGGGTTCATCCTTAGATGGAGGTCGGGTAGGAGTTGGAGGAGACCAGAATGTCAGGAGGTGACAGGGCAATGGGAAGCCCAGGCTCCATCCTCACCGGTGCTGAAGGAGAAACGCCCTACGTCCTCTCTCAGGGGGGCAGCAACCTTGATTCAAGGGGCCACCTCCCTTCTTCCATGACCAGAAACAACTACGGCATGGTTACCCTTGAGAAACCTCAGAGATATTTGGGTGGAGAGAAAGCTCTTGCAAATTGTACTATTGTTTTTACCCATAGTACAATTTATAATAATCAAAGGGGGCAACTTACGTAGCCAACAAGAACAGATGTTTAAATTGGCCAGGTTGTAGCTATCCAATGGACCGTTATGCAGCTATTAAAAATAATGGAAGTCTTTTAAATATGAAAGATGACTCATAATACACCCAAGGGGGAAAAAGTGGGTCACAGAAGTTTGTACAATATGATATCAGTTTTGTGATGAAAAATGACTACCTGGTTAGAAAAAAAGACTATGATATTATTGACCAACATGTTAAGAATGGTGACCTCTGTGTGAGGGTCTGGGTGACTTTGACTTTCTTCTATTTGCTTATTGGTATTTTCTGAACTTGCCAAAATAAGTATAAATTATAGATTTACACTGGGAAAGCAAATGTTATTCCACATGCTATTTTAATGACAGAGCTGCTTTGGCTCTGGGCATGGGATTCAACTCTCCTATTGATGTTCCCACGTGTTCCTCTTGGGGTCTGCTGGGCTGGCGAAAATTCTAGGACATAAACAGAAACTGCAGCTTAAGGAGATCTAACTGTTCAGGAGCAAGCAGAGCCAAATTCTCCATCCAACCCCTCAGCCAACTGTGTCCTTGGAAGAATAAAGATGCAAAGCTTTGACAAAGGAAGCATTTGGAGTCCTGGGGAGGGAAAAACGGGCAGAGAGGCAGTGTGGGGCGTGGGAGCTTGCTGACGCAGTCTGAGGATGGAGGGCAGCCTAACCTTCCCAGTCATCTCAAAACTACACCCCAAATAATGACATGTTTTGATATGATCAATGGATATTTTCTCCATCTTTTGTAAGGTGTGGCTAAAAGCATCTTTAGAAAAATTGGCTATTTAAATTGATAAAACATTTAAAATTAAAGAACTGTGTACCTAAAGGCCCCCCACTGAACCTCGAAGCTGTCACTGCGGACTTCCGGGTGAGCTGCAGCTCTGTTCCCCCTGAACGAGCAGCAGGACACCTGACGGCGGCCAGCACAGTATGTTTCAGAAACATGACCTACCCCGGTCCATCTGGTATGGCCACTGTGAGCAGCCTGCCCCTGGCCAGCACACGAGAATCTCCTCCCGCCGTGCCCAGAGAGCACACAAGGTGCTATGAGAGTATTTATGAAGGAAAGCTACCTGGTATAATTAATTTCTACTTCCTAGTTTGTTATTTATTTAGGGGTTTTTTTTTACATAGGGCCTTGGTCCCATCCCCACTGCCATGAATGACACTGATACTTCTGAGGTAATTTATCCATCTACCCATTCACCCACCCTTCCGACTATTCATCTATCCACCCTTCTTGCCACTCACCTACCCATCCATCCATCCTCCCATCCACTCACCTCTCCACTCACAGAAATATTTATGGAGCACTTCCTCTGTGCCAGGTGTTATTCTAAGTGGTTTACTCCAAGAAGCTCAAAACATAGAAGGAAAGGAAGACAAGTTGCCCATCATCACAGAGCAGGATACTCTTGCTCGTTGCTGTGGAGTTCAGTGAGGTACAGCCCCGAGGCAACCTGAGAACTACACATTCCCCTTGAGCCAGCAACTCTGCTCCCAGAAAGTTACCCCACAGATGTCCTCATCCACGTACAACATGACTCGTGAACTGGCTTATTCACTTCAGCGTGATTTGTGGTAGCAAAACTTTGGAAATCGCCCAAATGACCAAGAGTAGGGAACCGATTAGACAAATGACAGCATATCTATATGAGAAGATCACATAGCCCTTCATGTACTGACATGGAAAGTTAGCCAAGATTTACCATTAGGTTAAAGAAGTATGTAGAACCATGTGCATATTATTTTACCATTGGAGTTGAAAGAGAACAAAACACACGTGCATACAACATTGGTCTGCATGCTCTTTGAACGCACACAGGGGCTCTTCCAAGAGTTGACACCTTGACGTGACCCTCAACCAATAAGGGATGGGCGCTGGTGGATAAATGCATCAGCCCCCTTGCCTCTCGGTGAATGCAACCGAGCGACGTGGACTGGGCTGCAATTATCCACAACTGAGCGACGTGGGAGGAGGCAACCTACTTATTTACACACACTTGGATTCCCTCCCTTCCCTGTCTCTCTTTCCCACTCTTTCACGTGCTGCCTGGATAATCTCCCAAGTAAACTACTTGCACCCAAACATTTACCACAAGGTGTGTTTTGAGGAGACCCAAACTGAGACAATAAATCCATTGTATACCAAAAGTAGAACCATTGGCAGCCTCTGGGGAGAACTGGGTGGCTGAGAGTGGAGCTTTCATCACAGAACCTTTGGTATCTTTTGAAATGTGTACTGTAGGAAATATTACCTACTGGAAAATAATTTCCTGATGACATCAACTGATAAATGATGCAATCTGGGAAAGCACGACAGGTTCTGGGAGCACAGATGAAGTGTCTAGAAAAAAACTTCACTCGGCCTGTGAACACCAAGAGGGAGCCACGGGCTCTGGAACCTGGCTCCGTAGGTTGGAATCTTGACTCTACCACTTGGAATTTCTGTGACAGGCTGAGTTTCTTGAACTCTTTCTGCCTCAGTTCCTTTTTGGACAAGTAGAGAAGCTAATAATGGTACCTATTTCATAGGGTAGTTGTGAGTGTTAAATGCATTAGGATATGTGTCTTCTACCTTCGGGGTACTATAGCAACATACCAGCTACTGGGTGGCTTATGAAGAACAGATTTATTGCTCACAGTTCTGGAGGCTGGGAGTCTGAGATCAAGGTGAGTGCCCTCTTCTGGGTTGCAGACTTCTTGGTGCAGCCTTGAGTGGCTACATCAAGGGGTTAGGGATCTCTCCGGAGTCTCTTTTATAAGAGCACTAATAATAATCCTATTTGTGAAGGTTCCACCCATATAACCTAAGCACCTCCCACAGGCCCCACCTCCTAATACCATCACCTCTGGGGATTAAGAATTCAAAATAGGAAACCCAGGAGACACAAACATTCAGACCACAGCAACATGTCAAACAGTGGTATAACTCACTGACGATGCTTTGTATGTGCTAGCTGTTGCTACGTTCAGCTGTGCAGCTTAATCTTGGCCAAATCCATATACCTCCTAGAAAAATTTTTATATCGGGTATTCCTTTCCCAGTCTCCCAAATTTCTCCACTCGGTGCATTTGCTACTTTTAGGAGGGAAAGCAAATATCCCTTCGGAGAATTCCAGATGGGTTTGCACCACCCTCGAATCTGCGTGATAGGCACAGAGCCTCACAGAGCCATCAAGGACAGCAAAAGCCCCAGGGACCAATCAGAAGATGAGGCAAGTTGAGGAGAAGAATACATGTTTGGGCTGAAAATTTTACCAGGCAGCAGTTTTGACAAGAAGATAAGGATGTGCAGTGTGGAGAGAAACACAATTGGCTTTGGTTTATGTTGTCTTACAAATTCTATGTCTGCGTTGGAATTAGCTTCTTGTCCCCCCACCCCTCACTTGAAGGAACTAAACTCTGATCATTAAGCTCAGAGTGAGCCAGATGGTGTCCACCATGTCACATAAGTATATCACCAGTCTTGGTTCCATTTTTTAAAGCGATGAAAATTATTCATTGTACATTGCGCTGTATTTCTTTGTTCTCTATTGCCTCCTAGCCTCTGAAGCAGAAAAAAAATGCTTTAATAAAAATTCTCATATTGCTTTCTCAAAGCTGTGTGGCTCTATTACTGAGATTGTAGAATAGTTGAGGTTTGGGATGTTTTAATGAATCATTGACTCATATTTCTTTTCTGACAGCATATATGATTAGTAAATGTCTTCTTGCTGATTAACTTTGCTTATTTCCTAATTTGGTTTAGGATCAGCTGTCTTGCAGTTATAGAAATAATTGCTTGGTTAATGTGGAAATGTACATTTATGCTCCGAAATAAGTTCTGTCCCAATTAGCCACAACACCCCTAGATGACCTAAGGCACTAGAATGGCAATTTTCACCCATTAAGTAATAACTGTTCTATTGATAGGTGATAACTGGGTGCAGACAGTAAATACACATTTAGTAGAATTTAAATTACATACAACTGGTACTTTCAATTTGCCTTCAGAGTAGTGAAGTTCTAGAGATGGGTGCCCATGGTTTGGATAGAGTAGGAACTCACATAACTTACTCTGGGTGATCGATAGATTCCATGAAGTTTCAAGAAGAGCTGTAGAAACCAGCCATCTGCTGGTATTTGATACCTGAGTTTGCAAGTGAATATCTCCTTCAATTTCTCCCTAATGCTCCTCATCTGCCTTACCTTAGTTCCTCTCTGTCTCTTTGTCAAGAACTCTCAGTGGCTCCCCATTGCTTGCTATTCTAGGTTTAAATGTGCTGGCTGGTGCCCCCAAATCTTCCAAATACAATTCCTTCCTATCCATCTGCATATGTTAAGCTTTCTGAGGTGAACAGAGACCTACTCAAGGGATCTTGAACAGGAAACAAGCAGGGTTCACTGTAAGGATGGGTGGGGAGTAGAAGTAGACCAGAAGTCCATGGTGGAAAGTAACGCGGGACATTTCTGCTGGTCTCAGTTTCTCTCCTTGTATTGCTGTCTTTCTCTTTTTGTCTGTCCATCTCTACCTTGCTCTGTCCCTCCTCCTTTATGTACATTTTATTCAAGTCTTACCTCCCCACCCACCAGTTTCCCCGCCTTCTGTGTTTTCTCCTCTCCCTCATAGCTGCAGCGCGCACAGGACGTTACTTGGTTATGGTTCGGACTCAGCCCAACCAAAGCCCATCACTTTCAGCCACTCATCAACTCCCCCAGCTCATCAACTACCCAAGATGTCCATTTCTCCCATTTCCAATTCCTGAGGGAGGAGTGTGGCCTTGGGACTTGCATGTGGCAATCATTTACCTCCCCTTCTTGTATTATTTGCCATTAAAAGAAATCAACTTGTAAATTTTTGTATTACATGTCATAAAGGGAACTTTTTATTAGTACCATAAATGGGGAACCAGCATACTCCTCATGTACATTAAAAGAAAAGCATGACAATTAAAAAAAATTTTTAAACGATGTGTGCCAACTAAGCTGTTTCCTGTAGGAAGCATCCCACCTGGCCGGAAGCACTGGGCTCATTCATCCTTTTGAAGCGGTACGCTTTTTTTTTTTTTGCCAGCAGCTTTGGGATTGGTTGCCCTTAGATCATGTGCCCATCCCTGTCCAATCAGCTGTGGCCAGAGGAGGAGGGCTGGGTCACGTGGTATACCCAGCTTCCCTCATAAGCTAGTGGCTGACTAAGCCATAACTGGCCCCTGGGTACTTTTTGGGGGCCAAGTTTAAAGCCAGATGTTCTACACAGTTGGTCCTCATAGCAAGTCCATCAGGAGGCCATCTTAATAGCCCCGTTTCTCTGTCCTTTAAAGCCTAACAGAGCAAAAACCCCTAAGGGTCCGAGGGAAGCTTATCTTGAGGCCCTGGGAAGATGCGGCTGCATATGGGACCATTCACAGACAGATCCAACAGGAGCTGTATCTCTTTGCCCCAGAAGCCAAGGTCAGCCCCACTGGCCTCTGAACATGGAATTCCTCCCCAAGGTCAGCCCCACTGGCCTCTGAACATGGAATTCCTCCCCTCAAAATTCCTGAAAGGTGGAACTGCAGTCAGCCAGGCCATTAACCATCTGCCAGCCCATAGAGGATACTTTCTGCTGAGCCCAGAGGAAATGCGCTTGGGGAGTGCTGAGAGCACTGGGAGAACCGCCTCATGCAGAGAGGCGCCTCCGTTCCTGATAACTAATGACCAAGCCATCAGGCTGCAGCAGACCAGGTGCCAGAGTGGACAGGGGAGGTAGGAGGGCAGCTCTGGCTGCAGAACTTGCTGTGTTCTCTCCACTTGCAGCTGGGCTGATCGCACTGTAGCTCTCTGTCCACTGCATTTAACCCATCCCCACCCTGAGAGTGATACCAGGGTATTTCCCACCCACCCCTTATTTCTCCTCCCTCAGCACAGCCCCCCCAATTTTTAAAAAGTGATGCTTTGTGAAGGGAGCTGAAAATACAGAAGACACCCCTAGCTTGTCAACTCCAGAGGAGAGAACTGCAGCTATGACATTGACCGTGGTGCTGATGGTGTCTGACACGGTGTCTGACATAGCACCGGACTTGCCGTAGGTCCTCAGTTTTGTTTTGTGAATGGATGGATGAGGCAGAATGGTAGGTGTGGTTGAAGTGCGTGCAGCCTCTGGAGTAAGGGCTCCTCTGGCCAAGGAGGAAGAGCAGATTCTGCATTTTTAGTAAGGATATGGCCAGAACAGGAGCCCAAAATAGAACAGAGAATCACACTGAGTATCTTTTCTGATGGGATCAAAAATATTGGCTTCCCCTGAAGGAAACCAGAATCATTTTTAGCTGCAGCAGAATTCTCTCCGGGAGGCTCGGCCAAGAAACGTGCTGCATAATGTCATTTTCCAAGAGAAAGAAGCTCCTGCCTCCCCCAGCTTAGCTCTCCAATGGTCCCCAGGCCACACTGCCCGAGGGGGCAGCTGCTCGGCCCTGCCCATGGTGGAGTACAGGTTGACTAGGCAGGTTCTGAAGTCAGACTCCCCGGGATTGAACCCTGGCTCCGACGTCAGCTAGCTGTGTGATCCTGGGCCACGACCCTCAGTTTTACCGAACTATAAAATGGGGCTTATCCTCATAACCGCCTCGGGATATTGTGAGCAATTAGGGACACGATCCACGGGAAACACCCAGCCCAGTCCCTCGCCCATGTAAGGGCTCAGTAACTGTTTGTGATGAATTCCCACTTCTCCTTCTGGGTTTGTGTGAATTTCTGGATTGGACACACTGCTTTGCACCAGTATCAGCCTATCAGCCCCTAGTGTTTGTAGTTGGGCCGGCCCCTGTGGTTCTTATGATTATAAACCACTCTTCATTGGTTTAAAACACGAGTGCAGGAATTTAAAGCACGGAAAAGGGAAAAACAAGTGGTCCACACGGTCAGTTGTCCAAACCGAACAAGACTCTTAAACCGAGGCTTCTCCCTGGGGCGGGCAGCCTGGCTCCTAATCTTGCCGTGTGGCCGTGTGTTCATCTGAGATAGAGACTGAAGTGGATGCGTCTTTGAAGTGGATGCCTTGGCAATCAGAGCTCAAACCAGGTGCTTGCGTTACAAAAAAGAGAAAAAAGAAAAATGACTGTCAGGGCTAATACGACACGCACTCCATATACTCATTCCCCGGAGGTGGGGAGGAGTTGTATTACAACTTTGTGTCGCGAGATGACTGGCTTAAATGGTGGGGAGGGGGTTGGACAGGGAGAAGAGGAGGGGTAGGAAAGGGTGTTCTACTGTGATTTGAGATCATCTAAATCTAGCCCTCGTCCGATGCAGAAGATGCTGCTGAGTATGGGCCATGAAGGAAGCTCAGTGTTGGATAATCACAGAGCCACGTAACCATCTCTACCCTCCCGGAGCACACAGTCTTCTAGAAGAGACGCATGTGTGTAACCAGGATAGTGGCCTTGCGTGGTCCCAGCAGGTTGGGCCACCTTGTAATTTAAGGTTAGACTGTTGTAGAAAACTAGTAACTCATCAGTGCTAACCCATCCATCCAAGAAAAAAACATCAGAATCAGGCTTCTGGCTAATCCTTGGGTGGAGGGAGACCTTCCAGGTGGAGTAAAAATACTTCTCCCCTCCAGGGAAGGGCTTCTGTGTTCCACTCACTGGGCCCTTCCTGGCATGTGACAGCTTGCTAAAGTCATGGACTCCTGTTCAAACACTTTCTGATAGGCCGTTAAATATTGTGGCATAAAAGAATTTTGAGCATAAACTTAAAGGTGGATAAGGCAGGACCCAGAACTGGGGCAGGGAGGAGAGGCTGAGGGCTGATACCCTCATGCTGCATCCCTGAGACAGCCCCCTTCGTGGTCAGTGGGCAGCAGAGGACCAGACTAGAGGCCGTGACAGGCAGCATTGGAGGCCAGCCCGGTGGGGACCAGGCCACTGTCCTGGGAGTGGCTCACTCAGCCTGGGGTCCAACGTATCCAGGGAGCCAACCTCTGTCTGAGTCTCTAGACCTTCCTTTCTAACTGCCCTGCCACCAGGTAAGTGGCAGCAAGATGTTCCTTGTGCTTTGTGCCCTATTCCTCGTAAAACTGCTGTCCCAAGGACACTCACTCCTCCTCAGAAGACCGCAGAAATGTGTGGGTGCAGTGAAGGGAGCTTCCAAAGGAGCTGTTTGTGATTTGACTGAGCTCCTCAAAGTGGGATCAGGGGGCAGGTGATACAGCCTGTTACCGATGAAACTTCACTTCAGAAAGTCGAAGAAACGCATAGGATAATATAACAGAAGAGTGCAGAAGTAAGTGTGGACCGGGCAGAGCTGGGTCCCGTCGCTGCACGTGGTCCCCCAAGACCATATTCCCTGGGTCCCTCCTCTCTCCGCCGCACATGTGTCCGCTTAATCTGAGCCCTGCCCTCCCTTGTGGCCAAAGGGATCTGTCGGAGCCTTTCCTGGGGACATAGACCCCTCCTTCACACCCAGGGAAGAGAGAGTGGACGTAGGGAGGAGTCCCTGTGAACCTTGAGTCTCTCACACTCCTTAGTCTGATTTCTGTGACACGCCCATCTGCTAATCAATACCTATGACTAGGGGGAGGCAGGGAGATGGGGCTCATTGACCGGCTCAGCCACTTCCCAGTGTAGGGGTAGAGTGAGCCCCGCCCACATCACGGCATTGCCACATAATGGGGAGACTTTCCCTGGGGACAGGAATCAGGAGGAAGGAGGGGGAAGCTGCATTGGGGAGATCTCTTGGCTTGGATTTCCCCAAAAGCCTGTCTGAGACGAGGATTCTAGCGCAAGTGGTGTTTTCAGGAGGTGTTCCCGGGGGCAGGGAGGAGGAAGGGGAAGTGAGACGGGAAAGGCGGGGCAGCCGATACAGGGAGTGTAATGGAGTCGGCTGCGGCAGAAGGTACCTGGAGCTTACTCTGGGGGAGACACTGGGCAACGGCATAAAACACCCCCGCGGAATGACTCCCTGAGAGACCAGAGAGCTGCTGTGTCTGTGTCTTCTCTCCGCTCAGCTGGCCCAGGGCTGCTCTGCAAGGTGCTACATCGCCAGCAGGCAGAGCAGAAGGTCCGGAAAACCCTCGGGCAGAGATGAAGACGGTGGCAGCCTCAAATTTTTGAAGCATGCCGGCTTGGAAAGGCGTGGGGGACGCTGTGGGGGATTGACAGTATCTGCCACAGGAAGCAATTCTGGGGGCGTTAGTCAATGGCAGAGCCATCTGAATTTCAGGACTGGGCCTCTAGAGGCCAAATTGAATCTCAAGCGTCCATCAGCTTTAGTTTGTGCAGGAATCATGCCCACTCCTTGCTGTGTGGCACAGTCTCAGGGAGGGCATGAGTCACGAGGCGGAAGGCATGGATGGGGCAGGCAGTTGGAACAGGGAATTGCTGGGGCTTCAGACTCTCAGCACCAGGCCAGAGTCCTGGCTAATTGCAAAGTCACTGAGGGGGCGTGGGAAGTTCCCCGTCTGTCCCAGACTCCCAGAGCCCGAGAGAAGTGTCTGCGTGGGCTGCTGTCTCTGGGAATATACCTGCTGGGGACTTGGTCCAGCTTCCAGCAGGAGCCACAACTAGAACAGCCTTCTGAGTGGGGCGGGCTCCTAGTCAGCCCCAGGATTCCTGGCAGCCGACAGGCCAAAGCCGTGGAGGCGTCATGCCCACCACTAGGCTCAACTTTCTGGTATCCCATCAGGCAGTGGGTAGGGGGAGTGTCTCTTTTTCTGTTTAGCCTAAATTAGCCGCCCCCCACCCCACCAGTGTTAAAGTATTTTTAATTTTTATTTTAGAGAGAGGGGAAGAGAGGGAGAGAAACACTGATGTGAGAGCGAAACATCGATTGGTTGCCTTCTCTCTCTGTGCCCCACGGGACTGAACCTGCAACCCAGGTTTGTGCCCTGACCGGGAATCAAACCGGCAACCTTTTGGTTTGTGGGACGATGCCAAACCAACTGTGCCACACTGTCCAGGGCTCTTATAGCTTCAGTTTAAAAACAGAGAAAAAGAAACAGATGAAATGTATTTTAATAATATATTTTATGTAGCTTAACATATCAAAAGTATTATACTTTCAACATGGAATCAACAAAAAACATGATGAGTGTTTCATTTTGCATTCTTTTTCTCCTGTCTTCAAAAGGAGGTGTGCATTTTGACATTTACAGTACATCGCGCCTTGGACTGGCTGTTTTCAAGCTTCATTAGCCACATGTGGCCGGCGGCTACTGTGCTGGGCAGCAGAGTTCAAACCTGGAATTTGGACGGTGGGGTTCCAAGATGGGCTGTGCCTTTAGTGCAACCAGAGGGGTAAAGGTCAAATATAGGTGAGAGCTTCCAGTATGTGTGGGGGGGGGGAGGAGCTAAATCCTTACGCCACTAGATCCTGACAGAACTGGGTTCAAATCCTCATTCTGCCACTTTACTGGCTGAGAGTCCTCGGGCAAGTCACTTAACTTTCTAAGCCCGAGGTTCCTTGTGTGTCAGGTAGTTACGACATTACCTGGGGGTAGAAATGCAGATTTTAAAAGATAGTATGTGTAAAGCACTTGGATCGGTGTCTGGCATAGTTTAAATACTTACTTATAACAGACATTATTTTCCCACGGAGGCAAAATGAAAACCCAAATCACATGCATGATAGAAAAATGTTTTTGATTTCCCCCCACATTTCTCTCTATGGGACAAGACACGTTAGGTTCTGAGCTGTAGAGCAAGGATGGAGACTTCGTCGTACGAGACCCTTATCCCCCATCACATGCTCTGACGAACACCATTAATCAACCGAAGCCCCTGTCCACCCGAACCCTGATGAAACCTCAGGGGCCTTCTTAACACAGGCAGTCACTACCCGCCAATCTGAACGGGCAAGCAGATGAAACGCATGTGCCATCCCTGCCATAGATCATTAGCATCATGAGACAGAAGGCAGATGTCAGAGCCCCACGGGGCATCACTGTACAATGACAGAAGAGAGAGATAGAGAAAGAGAGAAAGCACATGAGAGCATGAAAAGAGTTTTTTTAGCAGGGGGTTAAGGTGACAGGTCAGAGACGGGACTTTTCCTCTCCGGGTGTTTCTTTAGTCTTGGAACCCTGGTGCCTGAGCCTGCACAGGACGCCCCTCCGAACCCGGCACTGGCCAGAGCCGGGGTATCCACAGCCGCTCTGCAATGTCTTCCAAGGCTGCGCATCTGGGCCGAGGTGGAGCCCTGGCTATTTCATCGGGGGAGGCAGATCATTTAGAATTCCAGGGGCCTGATTTATCTTGCGCTGAGCTGCTAGCTGATGAAGAATGGCCAGCCACTTCACCAACCGCCCTGTTCCCCAGCCATCACTCTTGCCCAGCCCCTGGGTCACAGAGGGTCTCACACGGGAGGGCTTTGGAGCCAGCCCATCCATCTCCCCTCTGTGGAGGGAAAATCTCCCTGCACCAGCCCCGGGCCTTCTCTCGCAGAGAAGAGAGAACAACAGCCAAGTTGACACTACTTCCCTGAGGAGACAATCAGCAGAACCAGAAGGAGGTTTAAGACAAATGCAAAGAAAACAGGTCCATCCATCTTCTCTTTGTTTCTCTATTCATTCAACAAATATTTGCTGGGACCCAGGGCAGTTTCTGGGACCTGAAGGGAGGGGTTGGAAAGATGAATCAGGTGTGGTTTCTCTCCTCGGAGTTTACAGGACACAAGGGAGGCTCTGGCAAGTTGGTCGGTAACTGGAATACTTGATACTGTGATGAAACCTGGGGGAGGTCGCATGACATCAGCCCCTGCTGCGAATCCCCCAAGGCTTCCTGATGCCTTTGATTAAATTTAATCTCCTGACCTTGACTCATAAAACCTGCTCTGTTGGGCCCCACCTACCTCTTGGACCTCATGTCAACCTAACTTTTTCTGTTACTCGCTCTGCTCCAGCTACAGCGGCCACGAGGTCCCCAGGCCCCCCGCAGTTGCCACCCTAGGGCCTTTGCGTGGCCATTTTGTCTGCCTGGGATGCCCCCCCTGACTTCCTCTTTCTCGTCTCCTTCTTTTCCTTCAAGCCCCAAGGCTCCTCCTCAGAGCAGCCCTCTCCGACCCCGCCGAGAGTCGCCACTTCCCAGCTTTTATCAGACCGTCCTCCATGAGCTCTCCTCGGAGCAGTTCTCCCCAGCTACTGTTTCTCATTGTTAGTGTCTGTCTCTAGCTGGCAATCCTGGCGTATCGGGATGACACTCGAACCAACGGAGCCACCCGGCCAGGGCTTCTTCACGATGTGCCCTATACCTGGAACTCTGACTGACATCTAGTAGATGGTCAGTAGATATTTGCTTTTTTCAAAAAGATTTTATTTATTTATTTTTAGAGAGAGGGGAAGGGAGGGAGAGAAACATCAATGCGTGGTCGCCTCTCATGCGCCCCCTACTGGGGACCCGGCCGGCAACCCAGGCATGAGCCCCACCTGGGAATCGAACTGGGGACCCTTTGGTTTGCAGGTTGGCACTCACCAGCTGAGCCTCCCCTGAGCCACACCAGCTGAGGCTAAATATTTGCCTTTTTAATGAATGAACAATCTGATAGTTAATGGTGTGGGGCCCCTACCAGGCATCACGAAGGACATTTAACAGGAATGATCTCAGTGTCCTCATAGCTACGCTAAAACATAGATGGTATTGTTATCCCGATTTTTATAATGAGGAAACTCTTCACATGCGAGGGATTGACCCACTTGCCTGAGCGCTGAACTGGTAAGGGGTGGACTTGGAATTTGAGCCTTGGTAGGTCTGGATAACTTGGAAACTTTAATTTAGTGTTTTTCTTGTTAGTTCTTAAGTATACGTATGTGTACATATAGATATATATGTGAATATATACGTATTATTACATACACTATTTTTCAAATAATTTTCATACAAAAGATATCGTACTATTGGTAACTTGCTTTAAGAGAACTCCCAAACCTAACAATATATTCTGAACATCTTTCTGTGTCATTTACCAAAACGCGAGCACCCCACAAATTAGGGCCATTGGAGACAGCCTCTCTGGACCGTGCACAGGCGGCGGCAATGCCAGGTGACGCAGGCCCACTTGCCGAAGCTAAAATTAACAAGCTTCTTGGGTTGAAGGCTTTAATTAAAAAATGCTAGAGAATTACTTCCTTAATTCAGATGCTTCTTCTTAGTCATCACTTCCCCGGTGCTGCCCCGAGACTTTACCTACAGCTCATTTACTGGGATCGTCTCAGCAGCCAGAGATGCACACGACCGGCGGCTGGCGTGGCAGGACACGGTTATCAGATGGGGTGGGTGCTCTTTGGGGCTCCCTCCTGCGGTCTCAGATCTCTTTGGGCCACTCATTCATCCAGACCATGTCATTCTCTCCCAAGACTTTAAGTTCTGGCCAAGTACTATTGGCCCCTTCACTGGCTTCAAAGCCTAGATGTTCCCATCATCTCCAGACCTACATCCCAGTGGTCCACTGGGGACCACCATAGACAGCAGTAGGTCTAAAAGAATCTCCTCTTCCTCTTCCATTCCCCAGTTCAGCACAGGAAGTACTGTATCTAGACCCCTAAACCAGGGTGCGGGGACACACCTAGATTCCTGGGGCAGACACTGTGCTTTCTCATCCTCACCACCTCAGGGCACACCAGACAGATGCCACCTGCTGGCAACTGCCTGAGTGTTTCCCTAGTGTCACTAGTATATGGTGGCTCAGATGTGCTAGGGAGCCGTCCCCACCCCATGGAGCCCTCAGTTAATACTGACACGAGCTGGCTCCCTTGCTACCCAAGGGGGACTCCTCTGTGGTCATGTTTCACGCTGTCCCCAGAGCTTGCCGCCAGGATTCAGTTCCACTTGCCCTTAGTGGCAGCTGACCAGATGCTTTATGGGCTATCGCTTCTTCCTCTCTCACCTCCCCGCTCTTACACCTTCACTCCTAAATGAGATCTTCACTCTGGATTCTTGTCTCAGGCTGTACTACTGGGAAATTAAGAGTTCTTTTCTTTCTCTTTGTGACACCATGTCCATTCGTCTTCAACACCTGTCTCCTTAAATATCTCTCCAAACTGACCTCTTCCCTTCCTTCCTGCTGCTACTACCTTAGGCCAAGCCACCAACCTCTCTGAAGGACACCCCCGCCCAGCCTCTCAGCCTGTTGCCTGGCCTGCCGCCTTGCCCCTGAACATCACGTGCATGCTTTTCAGGCGATCTTAGTAGAACGAAACGCGCTATGCCATGCCTCCCCTTAATCATCACCCCTCTCCATCGGCTCCCCACTGCCTCCAGAAACTAGAGCAGATTCTTCAGTTAGACTCATAGCACCCTCCAGGAACTATCCGGAGGTCTTTCGCATGCTGTTCCTTGTGCCAGAAATCCCCACCCTCCCCTGGCCACGCCCTCCTCTTCGTCAGCTCTCTCCCATTCATGCTATTCCTCAATAATCACCTCTCCTGGGAAGCCTTCTTGGACTTGTCCTCTGACCTGAGTTAGGGGACTCTGCCAGCCTGGTTGGGCGGCCACAACCAAATGCACAGACCAGGTGGCTTAACCAACAATTTGTTTTCTCACAATTCTGGAGGCTCAGAGTCCAAGATCAAGGTACCAGCTCATCTTGTTTCTTCTGAGGCCCCTCCCCTTGACTCTCAGAAGGCAGCCTTCTCTCTCTGTCCCCGTGAGTTTGCACCCCTTAGTCTGTGTTGTCCTGGCCCCTTCTTACAAGGACACTAATCATACTGGAGTAGGCTCCCCCCACCAGTGACCTCATTCTGCCTTAATCACTTCTTTACAGTTCTATCTTATCTCCAAATACAGTCACGTTCTGAGGTACCAGGTGTTAGGGACCCACTATGTGAATTTTGAGAGTGACGCCGTTCGGTCCATCACATTTACCTTTCTTTTTGCTCCCGCAGCCCCTACCTCCATGCCTTTTTCTAACTCAGCAATGATCACATGCCGCTGTAATGGCCTGCCGGTGTCTCTTTCTCCCCAACCAGACCGTACACCTGTGAGGGCAGGGATCAGGTGTTTTTCACTGCTCTAGCCCCACAGTGCTCAGCACACTACCTGATACGGAATTGACAAACACTTCTAAAGCACATGACGACATTTGCCATCTTGGCCATCCTCAGGATCAAAGGAGAGGAGGAAAAGAGGAAGACCTGCGTTCATACCCAACTCGAGGCCAACCTGCAGCTGGCTGCGGCGGGATGATGGCGCGTGCCCGCTCCACCAAGCCCAGTTTCTCCTTTGATACATCAGACGTAGGCTTTCCCTTCTTGGGGGCAGGGGGTCACCCCGTCTGCCTCGTTCTACTATCTCACCAGCCAGACCAGTGTGGGGAACGTATCCAACAGTGCCCGCCAACTCTGCCGCTGTGAGCTGCCAGACTTTCTCCAGCCGTAATCGTCCTAGACGGATCAATATGGGCCTTTCTTAGCAGTTGCAAGGAAAGAAGTAGTTAATCTTGTTCAGGGTGGGACACTCTGCTTTAAAGGTTAGGGTGGAGGTGAAGACATCTATATTGTTTTGTGTCCAACGTTGGCAAATCAAGTGATATTTTCTTAATGACTTTGTGTGAACATTTCAGAGATGACTTCCTTTTTTTCTTTTCATTGATCCTCTTGCCAGCTGCTGTCATCCTTTAATTATAAGTCTCCACTTCCCTCCCTGCTCCTAGCCGCTCTGACAAATAGATAATAATGATCTGTAAACAAACATGTACGTGCACCAGGGGAGCAACTCTTGAGAAGAGCTGAGCACGGCAGGAGGCAGGCAGATGGGCAAAGCATTGAAGTCGCTCCCACCCCAGTTAGAATCACAGCTCTCTGCCTTCTCTAGACCTCCACCATCACGCAGAGCAACCTGCGAGGATGCGGATGTTCCGTGTCTGTGCTGTCCAACTAGCCGCTGTGGCTGCTGAGCGCTTGAAATGAGGCTAGTGTAACTGAGGTGCTAGATTTTTAATTAATTTTAATTAATCTAAACGGTGCCATGTCCTGGATAGTGCGGTTTTAGAGGCCAGTCATGTAACCTCTCTGAGTCTTTACTTCCTCCCCTAACAGGATAATAATCTCTGTTGCATTAGGTCAACACTAGCTGCTACAACAAACAGGCTCTACCACACAATGACACCGAGTCAGAAGTTTATTTCCTGCCCATTTAACAATCTAGGGCATGTCTCTTCCCAGGAACATTCAAGATGAAGGGCTCTGCTACCTCCGACACATGGCCATTCTAGTTGCCCTAGCTTAGCCAGCAGGAAGGGGAACATTGGAGAATTCCAAGGCTAGGGATTTTGTCTTAAGCAATGGAGACAGAAGTTGCAACATCATTTCTGCTCCTCTGCTTCCTGGCAAGAGCTCATTCACATTGCCACGCAAAGCTGCAAGAGGAGCTGAGAGATTTAGTCCGTAGCTACCTGGCTAGTTACAACTCTGTTGCTTTGGGATAAGGAAAGAACACATTTTGGAAAACAGATAGCTGTATCCATCACACCTACTTCGGATGGTTGTTGTAAGGGTTCAGTGATACTACGTACGTAACACAGTTGTTTGTGTATCGGCTTTTGCTATGGAAAAAACAAAACCAACCCTAACATCTACTGTTTTGTAACAATAATATAGCTCACAATTTGATCGGGGTTTACTTGAATGGTTCTAGTCACAGCCGATTTCAGCTTCCTTGTCACATCAGTCAGCTGCTGGGTTGGGTTGGGATGGGTTGGCAGGGAGCTGGCCGGCTGATCTAGGATGACCCCACTTGGACCACCTTGCCTCTGCTCTACTGTCTCATCCTCTAGCTAGTTAGTGACAGGGCTCGAAGACAGGGAACATGCACAAGGCATTTGGGGGATAAAATTGGAACTGGCCAACAATCACTTCTGCCACACCCTGTTGACAAAACAAGTTATAAGAGCGAGCGAGTTTCAGCGGCAAGGCCCTCACTGGGGAGCTCAGTTGGTTAGCGCGTCATCCTGATACACCAAGGTTGCAGGTTCCATCTTAAGTCAGGGCACATACAGGAGTCAGCCAATAAATGCATACATGAGTAGAACGACAAATGGATGTTGTTGTTTTCTTTTCTCTCTCTCTCTCCCTTCCTTTGTCTCTCTCTAAGAAAAATCTCAGAAAAAAAAAAAGATTCAGGGACAGGAAAACAGATTCCATTGGCTGGGAGGAGATGCAGTCACATGGGCAAGAGGTATAGATATAGGGAGGGGAATAATTAGAGCTATTTGCGAAAAATCTAGCAAATTTGGCACACGGTTTATTCAATAAATGATTCCCAGCATTATATTATTAATGCAGAAAATATCTTTTTCTATATTGTCCAACCACATATTCATTCAAAAATTTATTGCGTATTTACTGTAGGTCAGGCTCAACGCCAAAGACAGTTTGGTGTGTTGGGTGTTAAACTGCCACCAAAAAGTCGAGTTAATTTTTATATCACAAAAAGGGAACAAATAAACTTCAGGACAGTTGCTGGTTCTCGGCCCTTCAGCCCTTGACTGGTGCCCGGCATCCTCTTGTCATTTCCTGGAACCTCCAATAAAAAAGTACATTATTAGCCATGACCTTGGTGTTCTGACTATAGAGAGATCATTTCTCTGGGCCTGGGCGAATTACCAACGAGGCTTGTAGCCACTTGTGGCTTTGTCTGCTGTGGGGAGGCACTTCAGGATGAACCTGGATGGATCCAGCACAACTGACAGAGGCCTTGGGGGACAGAGAATAAACAGCCCACTGATGCAGAGGGCTATAAAAGGAATCCTTCTTGTTTTGTATAAAATGACTTGTCTTGCCTGCAAGATGAATCAGAAGCATAAAGGGTGATAAATGGGAGTGATTTCCCAAGCTCTGGGAACTATCATGGACCTCACAGCGAAGTCACATCTGGTGACTGCGAGGTACATCTCGCCCCCGATGACATCTCTCTCTGCCTCTCCCCACGTACCTGTAGCCTCGCTCCCACTGTCTTGCTATCAAAACCAGCACTCCTTTGCAGCTGAGAACCTTGTTGGTTACCTGCTCTCTCAACCTGATGACTTCCAAACGAAAATAAGACGCAAATTGAAGACTGAAATGCCCCAGAGAGGGGACCCTGGAAAGATAAGCACCCTGGTCTCCTGCCTTCCCCACCTCGCCTGTCGCTGGCTTTGGGCATCAACGCAACGTATAAAAGAAGTAGACAGGGACCATTGTATCCGCAAAAGAATCATCCCTGGGGAGATTTTCTCCCCCATATTTTATCATGAAAAGTTTCAAAACCTATAGCCAAGGCGAAAGAATTTTATCCATCGCAAAGATTCAACTGCTAGCATTTTATTTTTCTTGCTCTATCACTGGTCTACCTATGACCCTGCCCCTTTTAATTTTTCTGATATATTTCAAAGTAAATTGCCAACATCAGCACACTCTGGCAGGGACTTTTTAAGACCACAGATGTCAGGAACCCACATCCAGTCCCTGTTACTAGACAGTGGATCTGTATTTTTCATAATTATTAACTTTGCTTTGCAAGCGAGAAAACCCAAGCTCAGAGGTGGCTCACAAGACCTGCCTAAAGCCGCATAGGAAGTAGGTGCCATTGCGAGATTTAAGCTCCCTCAGGGCCTTTCTGCCCTGAGCCTGTGCTCTGCCCATCCTGCTATAACCCTTTCTCTCCTTCTTCTGGCCCAGAACTGCCCACGTAGGTGGATCTCAGTGCACCCCAGTGTGGTGGCCGTGTCTCTGACTTTCCTCAGTGCTTCTGCCCAGATCCTGGGACTTCAGCCAGACCCAGGCAGAGAGTCCGTGGTTTGGACTGGGCTCTAACTTTGCTGGTAGTCCTTGCACAGAGAGTTACTGAACCCCTTGAAATCTGTAAAATGTGCGTAATTGTGGTTTCTGACTCATGGGTATAATGAGATCATTCATGGAGATCATGCAAGTGCTGGTAAGAAGTAGCTTTTAGGATGGTATTCATTAATAAACGTCGTCTCGTAAATCTCAAGCAGCCGTAAAAGTGTAACTTAATTTTTCTCCGGTAGCTAAACTCAGTTTTATTTGGAGCAGCCATACTGCTTGGGATTAGATCCCCAATTTATCTCTCCCCAGTGTGTGCCCTTGGGAAAGTTCCTGCGCCTTCCCGAGCCTCCGTTTCCTCTCCTGTAAAATGGGAATGATAATAGCGTCTTCCCTGCGGTATTGTTTATATATGCGCTACATGCGAGAACAGTTAAGTACCTGGAACAAAGTAAGGGCTAAATAAATGTTAGCTATTATTGTTGTTATTGTTACTGGTATTGTCCAGAACACTAGCCAACTGAGAGTTGAGCTCATGGACGGAGCTCAATAAATGATGGCTGGTTGACAGGTGACCCCTTCCAGGCCACGCTGTCAGTCACACTCCGATCAGTGGGTTTCCTCCTACGGGGAAGGAGCACGGGGCTGGGCTGTAACACACAGAGCGGCAGGCCCAGCGTCCACCCGGCTGGTCTAGGACCAAGAATCTGGGGTGGAAACAGACACTGAAATATGATGCTTCCGGCCCGATAAAATTGTCAGATGGGCCGCTCTGAGCAAGTGCCTGATTAAGCGAATCTAACCGCAGTCGTAGGTTATTCCTCGGCACCATTGATGAGCTGGGAATCGATCGATTGTCGGGGCTGGAAGCAGAGGCGGTGCAGGGAGGTGAGGGTGCCAGGCGGGCCTCCGCTGGCAGAAACAAATTAATTACGTCTCCAGGGCTGCCAGCAGGAGGGCCATAAATCATGGCGGTGAATCGATGGCTTGGGGGAGACAGCCCTGAGATGGGCGTAGGGGCTCCAGAGAAGACAGAAGGGCCAGGGCTCCCGTGGGGCTACCTCGGGAGAGACCAAAGGACCCGGAACAGGGCGCTGCTCTTTATAACTGTGTGACCTTGGGCGAGTCACTTAACCTTGCAGGGGCCATTTCCACATCCACAAATTGGGGCTATTAACACCTCCCAGGGCTATGGAGAGGATTATATGAGGTGTGGGCAGTCTACCACTGCCCTGTCCGCTGTGGCGGCCACACGTGGCTGCGGAGCACTTGAAATGCAGCCAGACCAAACTGAGATGTGCCACGAGTGAGAAAGGACATGCCAGATGTCGAAGACTCAGCGTGATAAAAGAAATGGCCCATATCTCATTAATGCTTTCACACTGATTGCATGTTGAAATCATATTTTAGATGTATATGAAATGACGTTTAGATATATTTATATAGTAACAAATTAAATATATTATTAACATTAATTTTACCCATGTCTTTGTACGTTTAAAAAATGTGGCTACAAGAAAATCTCAAGTTACAGATGTGACCTCATTATATTGCTATTAAATGACACTGATCGAGTCCTTTCTTTCTCCCAGATGTTTTTGCTTCATGAAATTTGATGAGCTGCTGTGCTGTCTGTCCTGGGTGAATCTTTTCTTCCCCCCTGAGTCTGTTTCCTCACTTGGCGGAAAGAGAAAATAATAACAGTTAAAATGTTTGGAGTCTTTACCATGTATCGAGTGCACGTAGCATTCCTTGGTTCGTTTACCCCGCAGAATAATGCTGTGAAACAGACGTTAACCCATTTCACCGCTGAGGAAACGGAGGCTCCATTTGGTAAAGACCTAACTGAAGTGTAACTGATAAGACGCAAGGAGACAGGATTCAAATCTGGTACTACTCTATATACTCGTCCAAATTCACTTGGTTAATTTAGGGCCTCCAGCGTGGCTGGACACCTGGGCAGGTAGGGATTGGCACGCTCCAGTAAAATTCCTCGCTCAGCCAGGGAGCTGCAAGTGCCCCCGATGGTGTCTTCCCAGACACAGAGTCTTCCTAGTGCTGACAGGGTGGGCTGTCCTAACCTAAGAATGGATTAGTCCCCAACTTCCTCGCACTCACCCCTACCTGATGTTCTTACAGCTTTCTGAAAAATGTTACTCTAATTCCTGACGGTAATATTTCCAGATAAATAGACCGCTTCATTTGCCTTTCTCACTGAGGAGGGATGCACGTGTTTGTGGTTGTATGAGGAATAATTTAAACTCGTGTGTATGGGAAGAAGAGTGGGTGCTGGGCAGGCAAGGGGTGGAATGTAATGGGCACCTCCATGTGCATACCAGTACATGTGCATGTGTGTGCAAGTGTGTGCATGCGTGCACATGCCCAGGATCCTCTCTCCTTATTCTAGGACCAATAACATCCCCTTTCTTTAGGGAGCTGTCCCTTGTCCCTGCTGTCTCATGCCATCCCTTCACTGCTGGGGTAACCGTGTAACCCAACCTAGGCCAATCAGCGTCCCTGTCTTGGGGATTTGAATCTTGAGCAGATACCACAAAGACGAAAACACTTTATTTGTCCTGTGAGGTACTCCACCATTCCTGCCGCTGGGCCCCTGGCTGTGGCCTGGTCGCCAACCTCTGTGCAGCCTGTTGTTCAGCTCGTGTTTCAATTTTGTGAGCTCTCAGTGACCCCGATTTACCCTCCCCTTGCTTTTAGGCTAGTCCCAATCTTTTGTTTGTTTCTTTTTATTCTTTTCATTAAAAGACTTCAAAATGTTACAGAACTGGCCCCACCGGCAGAGAGGAAAGACCCCCTTCTCTGGACTGCCCGCCACGCATGAGGATTTGGGGGTGGTTAAGTGGGGAGAAATCTTAACATGATGCTGACTCAGCAGTGGCCTCAGAAGTTTAGACCCCTGCTAAAAATTAATGCCATTTCCCGGGGTTCATGCGTCCCTGGTTCTAGTTTCCTTATTGTGGCCCCACGACACTCCAGGGTCAGGTGTGAAACTGAGCTTCCTGTTTGAGTGCCATTTAAAAAAAAAAAGAAAGAAAGAAAAGAAAGGAATCCAATTGTATACATCATTTCTGAGGACAGTTTTCCGGGGTAAGGGCAGAAGACAGGAGGACTGACGTAGCTTTAATGTCACAACTTTAAAATGGATCATCGGGCACCACGGGGCTTTTTGTTTTGGGGGAATGTATTTGTATGTATATTGTTTTGCTTGTGTATTCACTTCATATTCTAGGTCAATAGCTCTATCAAAAAAAGGAAATTAGGTTAATCTTGCATGATTGGTTTTCTCTCAATACGTCCTGACTTTTTTCTTTGTTTACATTTGGTATTGTTTCGCATTAGCTTCAGGTGCAGTATGGGGTCAGACAATCATGTGCTCCCCTAAATATTTCCAGCACCCACCTAACGCCATACACGGTTATTACAACAGTATTGACTATATTCTCTATGCTGTACTTTACATCCCTGTGACTATTTTATAACTACCGATTTGTAGCTCTTAATCTCTTCCCCCTTTTCACTCAGTCTCCCAACCCTCCTCCCCGCTTAGACACAATGGCTCGTAAAGTGTCCCTGGGCCCACACCTTCTGCACTGGCCGGGGTGGTGAGGCGTGTCAGCCCCCCTTCCCCTCCTCCAGCTCTAGCCTCTCTCCATCTCACTGGTTTTCCTCTTCTTTTCCCCTCATCGGGCTTTTCTAATTTTCCTTTCTTGCCCTCTGTCCAGAGGGGAAAATTATACTTGTTGTCTAACGCAGACTTTTCTCTAAAACCTTGAGGAGATCCAGGCCCCTGTATTCTCCCTTCCGTGCCTCACCTTGAGGTTTCAGTAGCCAGCGATGGCTATAATAATACCTTTCCCACAAAACCGTGTTGATTATTTTTGGCTATGACCACCGGTCATCACAGGAACCCTTATCTTAGCCTCTCCCACCGCTCTCCTCACTGCCTCCCGAGAGCACCACCCCCAGAACCAGGGATCTGTCTGCTGTCTGGAGGACTGGGGATGTTCAGTGTCACCTCGGGGGAAGGGGAACCCAAGAGCAGCCCCCATTTAATGGCGTGCTCACCCTGTGCCAGGCCTGGGGCCGAGCATTTCACCGGCACTGCCTCAGTCAGTCCTCGTGAGGACCTAGGAGCTGGGTCCCAGAATGACCCGCCGTTCCCTGACGTGGGAAATGAGGTTTGGAGGAGCCCACCTCCCCAAACCCCGTGACCTCACCTGTTGTCTGTCTACAAATGGAACAGAACTCACTCCGTTCCCCCAGTTGAAGCCTTGACTTCCGCCCCCGCATGGGCTGGCCAATCCTGTACGAGAGTGTTAGCTATCGGGAAATCCACTTTTGGATTCTTTTTGCCCTCCGAATGGCTTGGTAACAGCGCGAGCCCTGAGTCCTGCTCTTCCTGCTCCAAATTGAATTACATCCATCAGCCTGGCGCCAGCACTATTGTTCCCAGGGCCTTCCCAGCTTTAATTAGAATATTTTTATTTTCCCTAGGAGAGGGAGGACAGCCTAGCTCAGCCTCAGTAACCTTACCAGGGGCCAGGACCTGAAACTACAGGGCTTGCGGGCCATCAGATGGAGCAGCCGGCAGGAGACGGAGCGGAGGGCTGTGTTGCTGTGTTTGCATGGGCGCCCCCCTGCCTTTTCCCACCCTCTGGGAACTGGTGTGAGGTTAAAAATGGTGAAGAGGGGGCCCAGAGGGAAATGTCTTTGGAAAGGACACATGCGTGCACTTACGTGTGTGTACACATGTTAGCCCACACATGCCCACTCACACACACTCACTAAGGGAGGGGGGGCAAGGGAGCCGATTCACCCGCAAATGGACTAAAGTTCAAGTGCACCGGAAGGCCGTGTAGGAAAAGCAAGTGTAACAGTTTGCTCCAAACACTGGGGGCAAGGTAACACAGTGGTTCACACGGTGCTTCCTACTAGAAATACAACGCACACCTCATTACATAATTTTAAAATCTCTAGTAGTCATGTTAAAAAAAAGTAAAAAGAAACTGGTGAGATTAATTGGAATAATCTCTTCTATTTAACCCAGTACCTCTAAATATGATCATGTCAACATGTAATCAATAAGAAAAATGATGTACGAGATAAATTCCAAATGAAATTTCCAATATCCGATGTGTATTTTATATTCTCAGCACATCTCAACTTGGACTTGACCCTTCCAGGGTACGCTAGTGCCGGGTGGTTGCCCGCTGCGGGAGTGGAGGCCGGGATTTGCCCCACAGGACCTGACGCTCCAAGGTATTCAACAGTGTCTGTTAACGGTACCGCCTTGGACAAGTTGCGAACCTCTCCTCTCTCGCGCCCTTCATCGGAGGGGGCTGCGTGGTGATGGTAAAGCCATCTCACTCACAGGTTGCGATGAGCATTAAATAAAGCAACTGATGCAAACCCCTTAGCAGAGTGCGTGTACACAGTAGGTCCTGAAGTGTTGGCTATTCACTGTTGTTGCTATAGAATAATGGTAGTTAACCCACTTGTAGAGGGTTGGCGTTACGCAAGCCAAGCCTTTTGCTCATCGCTTTACATTCTTCATCCACTTTATGCCCCATCACAACACTAAGACGCAGTAACCATGAACATCTATATTTTACAGACACAGAAACCGAAATTTGACTTAGTCATTTTTTAGCTGTGTAACAGGGCGAGTCACTCCATGTCTTTATATATCCCTCTCCCCGCCCCATATTCGAGAAGACACAATTTACACACAGTAAAATGTGCAGATCTTAAGTCTGCAGCTTCAGTAATGTTGCCAAATGCCAGTTGTATCACCTGGATCAATTTATATAAAATCACTCCAGAAACTTCCCTGTGCCCCTTCCCAGAGGGGAGTGCCATCCTGCTTTCTATCACCATAGAGTAATTCTGCCTGCCCTTGAACTTCAGGTGCCTGAAATCCTGCAGTCGATACTCCCCAGTGTCCTGCTTCTCTCACTCAGCAGAATATCTGTGAGATTCATTCATGCGGTTGCATAAATCAGTGTTTCGTTCCTTTTTATGGTTAAGTAGTAGGGACATAATTATTTTTACCCATCCTTTTGTTTGTGGACATTTAGGTTGTTTCCTATATAAGTCTTTCTGTTTTCATTTCTGTTGGGTAAATAATCCTAGAATTGCTTGGCCCTATGGTAAGAATATGCAAGGGTAGGCAAAAGTAGGTTAATAATAACAATAATTAATAAATTCTGTGTTTTGCATAGTCACAGTTGTAAACCTACTTTTGCCCACCCCTGTATATTGCTTTATGAGAAACTGACAAACAGATTTCCACAGTGGTCGCACCATTTTACTCGATGCCGCCCATTTTTTTGCTGTGAGCTGGGCATGATGTGTGTCCCTCTGTCACGGGGGCATTGCGAGGAGGAAACGGGGTGCTCACAGGCCTGGTGGCTTAGCTGTGATCACAGTGATCTGCACTTCCTTTCCTGCGGGGGGACACGGAGAAGAGTCAGCACCAGTGATGGGGGGGAGGGGGAGGGGACAAGGGCTCAGTTCCACAGTCAGGGTGCTGTGGACGCAGGGTGTCAGCGCTAACAGGAGATGGGTCACCTTGGAGGCCTCCCTCCTGACCGACTCCTCAGCCGGATCTGAGTCCTTGTGAGGCAGTTCAAATAATCAAGATTATTTGCACATCCTCCGAGCCAGAGAGGGCAGAAGACACACACCTGCCCCCACAAAGCCCCCTTGCCACCACCTCGGAGAGTGACCTCCAGGTATGGTCCCATGGCTGGCATAAACCTCCTTCCTCCTTGATTTCACTTGGCCAGGAAGGGACGTTCTAGACGGAGTGCACACCCGCTTTCTGAGTCCTTGTGGATGTGGCATCCTCTAGGCTGCTGTGATGAAGTCTCCGTCACAGTGGCCACTAGAAACAACTGTTTCCTGGGGATTTGGTTTTGTTGTCAAAATGGTTCTGGTTTGGAGCTCTGCATATAAATTCCGAGCTCGGCAGCGGGTGATTTTTGAAGGGGTGTCTCTGTGGGTTTGTTCTGTTTGTGGAACTTCCCATCTATATCTTTTTATATAGATTTCAAAAGGCCCTGTGGCTTACAGCCAGACATCGGTTCAACTCCGGTCCTGCCGCGTGCTGTCTGGGTGGCCTTGATAAGTCAATACCTGTCTCTGAACCTCAGGTTCCCATCTGAAAAGCAAAATTATCACTAATTCTGTGGCCCAGATCACAAGTGTCCTCCCTCCACCCATTCTCCCATTTCTTTCCCGACTTGTAGTCAGACTCCTGGCCACCTGGAGTTAAAAACTTCAATTCCCATCACCCCCTGCTACTAGGGTAGTCATGTGACTAATTCCGGCCAGGGAAATGTGAGCATAAATGTCAAGTGCAATTGTCTGGCAGGACGCTGTTAGAGAGCAGTGAGCCTTTCTTTGTTCCTCCTGCCTATTGGCTGGGATGTAGTTGTGACACAGAAGCTCAAGCAGCTATGTTGGACCACGAAGAGAAAGCCACGTGCTGAGTGTGACGGAGCCTCAAGAAAGAAGGAACTGTAGTCGTTGGTACGTGTCCTGGACTGCCTCTGGGCTTGTTTAACATGCGAGAGAAATAAACTTCTTTCTTAAGCCACAGTTATTTTGTTTCTTGTCCTTGCAACCCATCTGAATCCTAACTGATACCTGTTATTGAGAGGATTAATTCCTGTAAAGACATGAACACAGTGCCTGACACATAGTGATCGCTCAGTATGTTACAGATATTTTATTGTTTTAAAAGCAAGGGACCAGGCCCTGGCTGGGTACCTCAGGTGGCTAGAGCATTGTCCTGACACACCAAGGTTGTGGGTTCAGTCCTGGGTCAGGGCACATACAAGAACCAGCCAATGAATGCATAACTTTATAAGAGGAACAACAAATCGACGTTTCTCTCTCTCTCCCCCCTCCCCTAAAAAAAAATCAATAAATAGAAAATTTAAAAATTAAAAGCAAGGACAAAAGAGATGGTAAATTGGGGTTGGGCAATCTGAAGCATCAGTTCTGATATGGTTTAGGTGAAAGAAATTCTAAACAGAACACCCTGAGCTGGTGTGTGTGTGTTCCCAGGGTCTATGCTTCTGCCGGGACCTCAGAGTTGTGTGAATGTGGTGGTTGGGGAGGGGGTCTGCTTATGCCTAGGGCTTTGGTCTGCGTGGAGCTGGCCCCGTCCTCAAGCAACTCCTCCTCTTTCTGTATCTGGAATCCCATCTCTTCATTTCTAATTACAGTCTGGGGCGATGGCCATGGACTGTACTGTAATTCCTCATCTTTTCCTCAGCGCTCCACTGACAAAATTGGCCCAAATGATCCTTTATTGCCTTTTTTTTTTTTTTTATCCTGGAATTGAGGCTCCCCTGGCACAGCTCTCGAGGAGATTAGGGAAAAACAAGGAAACAGCTGCCCCAACTCTGATGCCTTCAAAGCAGAAAATTGAAAACAAGAGCCCCGGTCCCTGCCGTCCCAGCCAGCGGCGGCGCTTCCCGGGCCCCCAACCACACCAACAAGAGTATTAGGCGTTGAGCTCCTGCTCCCTGCTGAGATGAGCGCCGAGCCCCTCCCATGCATCCTCTCCTTGGGTCCTGACGCCAGGGCTGGTAGTGCGCCTCCTTCACAGGGGCGGAAGCAGAGGCTCACTGAGGCCAAGCGGCTTAGCCAGCAGCACACGCTAGTCCAGAGTCGGGCTCCAGGGCTCTGCTGCTAACTGCGACCCCCGTCCCTCCAGGCTGTGCCTTTCCCCTCTGCAGCCGTCTGCCCTGAACTGGGCTGAGTGAGCGCTGAAAACAGACACACAGCCACGGCCCCAGGAGACGGGAGTTTCAGACGGCGCTGGCCTCAGACTCCCTCTGCTTGCTCTTGGTAAACAAACATTTTCCTTCCAAACAAAAACGCTTGGCTGTTCCTTTTTGATCATAAACGCCATCTGTGGCCTTCTGCAACACGCAGAGGATACACAAAGGTGTACAGAGAAGCCTGTGCTTCACCATCCAAAGATTCACACGTGTGAACGTCATTGAGTCCCCTGTGGGTCAGCCCGGCTGGGGGTCAGCCCCCTTGGGTGCGTGGTAAACACGGTTGACCGGCTCAGACCTACCGCGGCTCCCAGGAACCCTTTGCGCGATCACCTGGACACAGGCCCTTCTAACCTGTTTTCTATGCAGTCACACGACACACATTTTTTTAAAGAATAGGGTCACTTTATAGAATTGTAACAATTTTGCTCTTACTATTATCTAGTGATGTCTTTCCACTCCTTGCAGAAAATAGACCTTGCAGAGTGTGGACTCCTTGGAACCATCTGGAAGCTTTGGGTTGGAGCAACCCAGGTGACGACCACACTATTCTAGTGACTAGCCCCACAGGACTGGCCTCACCTCTCTGCTCCACCTGACGTACCTATGAAAGAAACAGTGCTTCTCTCCCACATGCAGTTGAAGCGCAAACGATGTAACACGCCTGTAGCACAGAGCCTGGTACACAGGTGTTTAAAAAATACTGGATTTCTTCTGCCATTTTATTCTGCTCAAGAGCCTAGAGAGTCGTTTTTGTTTGGGGCTGTGTTTACTTTTTTGAATCTGGGGTGCTGAGGCTTGTCGCTTACGGCACATTCACGTTAAGGTCTGCAAGCATTCCGCTTGTGTCTGTCATTCATTCATTCCCGTTGATCTTTATGCCCCACTACCAGCCCTCCCCCACCCCCAGACACATCACCCAGGCAGCCAGTCTGATGTCTTTTTTGTGTGTTTATTCCTGGAAAGCATGTTCGCTGGGCATGTTTTTCATGTACCTAAATGGGACTGTGCTGTGGGTTCCACCCTGTTTATTGTTCTCTTCCTGGCACTGTGATTTTAAGATCCACCTGTGCTGTCCTGCCTACATCTAGGACGGTGCCGTGGGACTCCCTGGTGTGTCCATCCTACGTTACTCATCTTTTTTTTCGGGGGCAGACGCTAGAGGGCCTCAGCTTGCTGCCGCCACAGACAGCGTGCTGTGGAGCGTCCTCGTGTGGGCCAGACTGGAATTTCTCTGCAGTGGACTGCCCCCGGCTGCCCTCCCAGTTAGTACCCTCGCACGATGCAAATGTCAGCAAGCATCTTCCGAGGGGTCACCCCCCCCACCCCGAGTCCTGCTGCATCAGACCCCTCCCCATCTCCTGCTTAGGGTCACTTATGAGAAGCCGGAAGTTCGACATTCAGGTGTAACTGTGTAACGGTCCCAGTGGCTATTTGGCACTTCTCCCACGTCAGAAGCACGGAGGGTGAACCTCATCGCTCTCAGGTGAACAATGAGGGGTCGATTAGATCATCTAGAAAATCAACAGAGCAGAAGGAGTTGGAAGGGTCTAGTCCCAGCTCTGCGACTTACCAGCTATGAGCCTTTGGGCAAGTGGCTTTACCACTCTGAGCCTTAGCTTTCCCGTCCGTAAAATTGGGTAGCTAAGACTACCTGTCTCACTGCGTGTTGTAAGAGATAGTGAGATAATGCATTAGAACTTCTTAGCACCTCACCTGGCCGACCCACCAACTACTCTTACTGTTGTCAATGTGAATACAATCGCATCAACAGCAACGAGATGGTTACCATAGCAACAGCAGGAGAAACAACAGAACATACCTCCATGTTCTAGTAATGAATAAATCTGTGATCACAGTAGTGGTAGGATTGATTGCCTCATCGACTGCCTTTTGTTTCTGCCCTTGCATTTTGCCATCTCACCTTAAGGAAGCCGAAACGAGTCACAGGTCTGTAGTCTGGGCTTTCAGCAATCAGAAAATTCATAAAGTACCCACTGCAGGACCTCTTTCTATGGGTTTCCAACCATAAATCTTGCTGTTGGATTTCTTTTCCCAGCTCTATGGCAACTTCTAAAAGGCAGAGGAGTTGGGCAACATACTTTGATTAGCAAGTGCCAGCGTTTTATCTAACCTGCCCGGCTTAGCCAGTTTCCCATTTACATTTTAATATAGGTGCTGGGGTTTCATTGTTTGCTGTGCCTCTGGGCCCCTGCGGGACAGCATAGCTCACTTTTGTAGAGCAGCTGTGTGCCTGACTGCAGATTGACTTCACCCTAAATCATTCTCTCACACTGGGTTCTGCTTCTCGGTGTTTGCATGTATCGATGTAGTGAACAAATATTTACTGAGCACCTTCTGTGGTCCTGACACTTTGGCGGGAATAAAACGTTGTTCTCCTGAAACTTTCAATGCAAAGAGGAAGGCAGATATTAGCCAACTAATTACACAGATAATCATTTACATTAAAATGTCATAAATTTGTTATATTATATTATACAAATATATATGCACTGAGAAATGTATAGGAAGAGGCACAAAAATGTGAATTTATTTTTTTTTTTGGTATGATAGGTGTATGGGACAGGACTCCATCGGTTGCAACAGTCAGAAACTTCAAGTTATTTAGGTAGAAAAATGAATTTATTGCCTCATCAGATCGTTAAGTCAAACGATATGAAATTGTCATTTCAGGTCAAAAACTGTCAAACATTGGCAAATATATATGGTTCTATTTAATAACTGAAAAGTCTGTTAGAGGGCCAGCTTGAGGCGCAGTTGGACCCAGGCGCTCAGACGCTGTCAGGAGTCTGTTTCTCCGCATGCCTCAACTCTCCTCCCCTCTGTGGAGTTGGCTTCATTCTCAGGCAAGCTCTCCACGCACTGGGGCACCCACAGCCACTCTCCGCTCCCAGCTCTTCATAGCTTAAGGCAACTAGAAGAAGGCCTCTTTCCCAGGGATTCCAGGGAGAGTTCTGGGCAGAGCTCTCATTGGCTGGGCTTCGTTGTGCTCCCTTCCATGAACCAATCGCTGTGACCAGGGTCGGATGCTCTGATTGGCCACTTCTGGGCCATGCTCCTTCCTCCCACCAGCCTGCGGGGAGCGGTCTGCCCCTAATAAGTTGGGTGGAGAGTGCGGTGTGTCCATGGTTTCCCAGAGCAGCATTTCCGTACAGTAGTCCCACCTCACTGGTGGTGCTTTTCCGTGGTTCGAGTACCGGTAGTCAACCGTGATCCAAACACATTACCGGAAAATTCCAGATGTAAACAATTCATAAGTTTTAAATCGCCCACTGTTCTCTGGCATCTCTGGAACTGTTTTGCTCCATTCTGTCCAGGACATGAATCATCTCTTTGTCCAGTGTCTCCATGATGTGTACACCACTGACCTGTTAGTCACTTAGAAGTCGTCTGGGTCATCAGACTGACGGTCTCGGTGTCGCAGTGCCTGTGTTCGGGTGACCCTTATTGTACTTAATAACGCCCCAAAGCGCAAGGGCAGTGATGCTGGCAACTCAGACTTAACTTATGGCCAAGGACAAGCCATAAACTTTATCACAGGTGTGTGTGGGGGAAAAAAAAACGTCGACTCTATAGTGTTCGGTGCTAGCCACGGTTTCAGGCGTGCACTGGGGGCGTTGGAATGCATCCCCCCTCGGGGAAGGGGGCTGTTACTGTGCTGCTACTAGATGCAGGGGGAAGAAATGGCTGCCTCAGGGAAATTTCAGGCAATTCTTTCTTTCTTTTTTTCCCCTTTATTCGTGTATAATTTTTTGCCTCTCTGCATGTCTTAAATCTCTACAATGAACATGATTTACTTGCAAAAAGAAAACATTTTTAAGTTATTAAAAAGAAACCAAAAGATATTGAGAATGGAATTTGGACACAAATGTGGCCTGGCTTTATTCCAGGCTGATAATGGCTTTCTGTGTAATCCCTTCCAGGTACGATTTGCATTTTAACCAGAGTCAAATGGCTGTGACTCCAAGGAGAGTGTAATGAAGGAATTTAGGGCACTGAGCAAGGCCATGAGGCCCCAGGTCCATTGTATGCTTTTGCTGGGGCCGTACTGCCATGAAATCCAGTTGACCTTGAAAAGCTTTCATGAGGATTAAATCAAGGACGTCAGAAGTGGCGTTCCCCCCTGAAACTCAGTTTCCTCAGCTACCAGATGGGACTCTTAACAGTCCCTTCCATACATGATTTCTGTGAGATCAGTGAGCTGACAGATAAGCACGGTCCTGAAGCAATGGTCACCCATTCCTTCCCCTCCGGAGGCCTCTTCCCAGGTGGGCTGTGTGGGGAGGCAGCTGGGGACTCAGCAAGGCTAAATTCAAACCACCTCTGCCATGGACTAACTGTGTAGCCTCAGGGAGGACTTGTAACTTTATTGTGTCTCAGTTCCCTCATCTGAAAAACAGACGTGAAGTTACCCTCTGTGCAGAGCTGAAAGGAGCTGACAGGGTAACATTTTAATAAAACAACTTGACACTTAATAAATGTTTGTTCTCATTCCCTTTCTGGGGACTTTTGAACCAATTCTTTCCCAGAGGCAGCAATAGAAAATACATTCATGTGTGTTTTTTATAAGTATGATGGGAGAGTCCCCCCAAAACTGGAATTATCTTCTGGATGGTGGGCCCCTTGTAGTACAGGCTTCCCCCACCACGCAAGTGTTCTAGGACCCATCTGTGTCACTGCACCAGCTGTCATTGTTGTGAGGGGCTGCGTTGGGCTTCAGTGAATTTTTTTTGAAGATTCTTTCAACATGTTTGCCCATTGCATGATGGGTGATTTACGAGTGCACCTGCCCACACAGCGCTGAGTGTTCAGCAGTTTTTGACCAAAATCAGCATGACCTCCCCGTCCTACCCTCCTATTCACCCAATCTCACCCCAAGCAACATTTGTTTGTTTCCCTGGATGAAAAAAGTCCTCAAAGGGAAACGTTTTGCCAATATGGAAGAGGTAAAACAAAAAACGGAAGAAGTACTAAGAGGCATCAAAATCAATAAGTTCAAAAACCGTTTTGAGCACTGGAAAAAACATCTTGAAAGGTACATTGCATCAGTGGAGAGTACTCTGAAGATGACTGAAGTTTGAACATGTACAAATAAATACACAATTTTTAAAATACATAAACTATGTTTTTTGGGTCCCTCCCTCATATATTTATACGTGCAATTGTGATCATTACATAATGCAGTGTGATGATGGCAAATCACGCGGAGTCAGAAAGTGATTTTTTTAAAGATGTCGACTTACTTTTTCAATTTAAAAAGATAAATCTAGCTATTCTAAAATGACTAATTATCAAAGGTGTTCACTGACAAAATTTTAAAACCACACTTGGAGCTATTTCACACCAAACCGTTTCCTTTCCATCCCTCCCTTCCTCCCTCCCTTCCTTCCTTCCTTCCTTCCTTCCTTCCTTCCTTCCTTCCTTCCTTCCTTCCTTCCTTCCCTCCCTCCCTCCCTCCCTCCTGTCATTCCATCATTCTTCCATCCATCCATCATTCTTCCTTCCATCCATCCATCATTCTTCCTTCCATCTCTGTATCCATCCACCCGTCCATCCATCCACACACCCGTTCGCCCGCTCAGTATATAATGGCTACTATATTCCAGGCAGCTGGATGCTGACCACGCAGCGAGGAGACAGGCAGGGTGCCTGACCTCAGGAACGCTTGCTTCTTGGGCAGTGGAATGTGGCTGAAAGAGCTGAGTCTGGGCACGTGGCTCGGGATCTCAGCTTGGTGCCTTGTGGCGGGGGGTCGGGGGGTAGTCTTCTCTGACATCAGGCGAGAGGTCTGTGTGGGAGCCCGGACCCACAGCACTGCCGTCATGTCAGAACGGTCGTCACCATGGCCACGAGTTAGTAAGGCACATGAGTGGCGGTGCCCTGTCGGGACTCCAGCCTGTGCTCTCTGCTGTGGAAGCCACTCCCTACGCACACCCACACCCGGGACCCATGAGCCACTTAAGAAGGGTCAGCATGTGGTAAGGGTGCAGGCGGGACA